>JAPQWV010004346.1:0-31122 GCA_027422505.1 Craterostigma plantagineum
GTTGTGAGATAGGCTCTTCACTCTGATCGGTGCAGCTTACTTGACTTTCCAAAAATGGGTCTGTCCGGTCTAAGCTGCAGTCTATCCTGTCACTAGCTTTATTCCTTATTTGCGTTAGTTGACCTTGTCTAAATACTGAACTTGCAGCATTGCATTGAATGTCTGAATTTTCCTTTCTGTTCAGCATGCACTTATCTCGATTGTCCAATCTGTCATTTGTCCGATATTGCATACTGTCGTACTTTTCTGAATCCATTTCACAGGACCGGTATCTTCATCGGTATTGGTTTTAGTCTCTCATGCTTGCCCAGACTGGTTACTTACATATACCCGCTTTTAGTCCTTAGCATAGACGATACTTTAGATATCCGGTTTCTCATTATTAATCAGTTGCGCAATTCACCAAACCGATAGTCCGAATGTCTGAATTCGTGTTGCTAACAATTTCCCCCTTTTTGGTGATTGACAAAACTAGTCAGCAGAAAACCAGTTTTATTCATATCAAAGAGATTGATACAGACAACACTTTAGTTGTACCCCTTGCTCTTGAAGATCCGCTCTATCTCCTTCCTTTGTTATCATCCTTGTATGCGTCTTCCTTTATGTCATGTAGTCTCCGAAGGTCCGCCAGCTGTTCCTTTGTTAGATTGCAGGCCAGATGCCGTAAGCTACTGCCATCATATTGGACTTCAACTGGACATTTTCGCTGACTGGTACAGCCGCAGTCTGGCTCTGTAAGACTGCATCGGGATGAGTGCAGCTTCGATTGCAGCCGTTTTGGATCCTTGGTTTTGACATAAAGTTTGGAGATAAACCTTTGAGGCTCAGATGAGCTAGAGCTGGGCGGTTTGCTGCTGTTTTCTGCTGTCGCTTGCCGTACTTTCCCCCTTTTTGGCAATAACCGGGTGATTAGCCTAGTCAAAGCCGTCAGTTGCTCTTTGATAACCTCCAGATCTGTACAAACATCCGAGCGGAGACCGTGATATCTTCCTTGAGCGCCTGAAACTGCTCATTATTGTGCTGTCGATCACTGTTGACAGTCTTGCTCAGAACGGAGATTGAGCGATAAGGTCTGCTTGATCAAGGAGACTTCCTCGGTGAGCTGATGATATCGACCGTATGGATACACGATTTGGAGGTCCCGTTGGTTGCGACTGTGGAGGGATGACAGACTGAGTGTGTTCCGTTAATGCAGCGACGGAGACAACAACAGATTCAGTCTGAATGCAGAGACGGGATGCCATGCTCCGTCGATGTGCGGACTTCGAAAGCAGTTTCTTGCTCAGGTCGAACCTCGACCGGTTGAGGTTCTCTGCCAAAGTAGCTGACAGATCCTGAATGTTGTCTGGAGAAGTGGGAGAGGAAGAAGATCCAGCTTCACCAGCAAAGTGATAAGTAGAGGCAAGGGAGGTAGTGACTGTGCCTGAGAAAATCCACTGGATGAGATTTGAATCGGTAGAGATAATGGTAGACAGCCAGGGAACGATGGAGTAGGTTGCCGAAAAAAAGCAAGCATTCCTCAGAGACCGGTTCTGGTGAGGAATGAAGAACTGGACTTTGTACCGGTTGAGATGTATGCACAGGTGGAACAGGATGAAGGCGCGGGTGCGACGATCAGGCCGTTGTCATGAGAGAGTCGTCCTGCGCTGATCAAAAAGGCAGAGATTGATCCAAATGCCACAGCCGATCACCGGCGGAGGATGCCACACCGGCTGAAGTTTTGCTCAAACAGCAGCATGATAGATCTGCATACCCTGCAGTTCTGCCTCCAGCTGGATAGGATTTGATCTTCATGCACTGCATCTCTTCCTTCAGGCTGAAAGTTATCTCGGCGCTGCTCAATATAGCCCGTCAGGTGCTTCATTTCAAGACTGACCGGTATAGCTCTCGCGCGTCCAATAGGCGCCTGATGGATGCAATTCCCAGAGTCTTTATGAGCTTCCCTTCAGTCTGTCTGGCCTGTTTGAGTCGGTCAGAGAGACCTTTGGACTTCCAGATCTTCTCACTGTATGGAGTAAACGGAAGTCGACCCATTCGTCATAGGCGCGTAGATCATCTGCAATCGTCTCAACAATTTCTTCTCGAATGAGAGTCCAGGCCAGTCTCATCGATCGATTCGTGTCCTTGAGGGACCGCAACAGCTTTGCCCTTTCCTTTGTCAGTCGAAATACCTCGGACCGGTTCTTGAATCCTCACCCCACTCTGTGGTGGCGCAGTCCTGATCACCGAAACAGTTGTCTCCGAGAATGGAGTGACAGTGATGGTTGGTGTTATTGTAGAAACCGACTGGACAAGTTGTGTAGTTGTTGTCGGTTTTCTTGATGGGACTGACCCGGTAGAGGGCTTCTTGGAAGGCGTCATGGTCCTTTTCTGGTGAGTACCTTCCGAAGCGGCTGAGTATCTTCAGAGGAGGAGGAAGACTCCAAGACCAGTTTCTTCTTGGAGGGTTTTGATGAGACTTGCTTGTCATCAGTCTTCTTCTTTTTGATCGGCGAGGGTTTTGGGACGAGGGTCAGCCTTTGATGTTCCCAGAGAGTGGTCAACAGCAGACTTCTTAGTTGGCTTTAGAGTGGACAGATCGTCAGTGGCTTTTCTCTTAGCCGGCTTCTTAGTGAGCGAGGCTGTGCTCACCATCTGATGAATGGTTTCATCAGAGATGTAGTTTACAAACCCAATCCCTTCAGCAGGCCAACATCTGCAACCTTGCGCTTGAGGAGGAAGGACAGTTGAGGCGCAAAGTTCTTGATTTGCCTATCACGAACTGGCAGTATTCCTTTGAGGACGGAGAAAATTACAGAAGACCAGTTGATCTTCATCCCAGTCAGAATAGCCACCATGGCCTGAACTTTATCGCTTGTGAGCATATCGAAGGATCCTGCCTTCCCCAAGATGGATTTTGCAACAATATCGTGAAGCAGTCGATACTCTGGTTTAAGAATCACTCGTTTATCCGAGTCTTTAAACGTTCCCCCTGTCAAAGACATCGTTGTCTTGAGACGTTCCTTAACGCATCAGGTACGCTGATACAGTGTCACCGGTGGTTGGTAGATGGAACAGCTTTGCAAAGTATTCTTCAGTGATGTCAAACTGATGTCCGTTGATCATACACTGGAAGCGGTCTCCGACGATGAGTACTGTGTTGAAGAACTGATGCAGAGCCTCTGGGTAAAATTCTGTAGTGCAGTCGAAGAAGCTTTGAAGGCCGGTTTGAATTAGGGCTTCGAATATAGGAACAAATTCCTTGTGTGCAGTCTCTTTGCAGCTAGCAAAGTAGATTTGAAGCGCCGTCCTTGTAAACTCTTTGTGTGCTGGGGCCATTTGTTCGAAGATTGGATAGGGTTTCTGTAAGGAGGTTTAAGAGATTTTGGGGAAGAAGATGATGAATCGGTTGGAGAGAGAGAAGAATAATGATGGAATGTTTTAATTTGAGTATGGGTACGAAATCTATTTAGCGGGGGAGACGTGTATTTGCATTAAATGCATAGGACGTCTTGTCGCTTAGCGTTCCTCTCTCATAGACTGCCCTACTTTCCTGCAGTGTTGTCAGATTTCCTGTGAAAGTGTTATGATAAAATGTGTGCAATTGATGACGTATATTTAATAAAAACGATTTCGGTCAGTCACTGATCTAGGCAGTTTCCGGTATCAATACCGTTTGGTAAAGGTGTACAGGTTTTGAAGAGAGTGTCCCGGTAAAAAAAATTCCGGTTTTAAAAGAGAGTATCCCGGTATTAATACTCCGGTATAAAAGAATTGTATATATGTATATAAATATATATAGGTGACGAGAATCAGTTTTGGACGAAACTGATGGAATAATAAGTTTTGATCAGTAGGAAGGATTGACTGATAAAGAATAGATGGTTTGATACGATCATCACTTTGCACCATTTGGTGTAGGGTCGAGGTCACCAGTTATACCAATTAATTTGATATAACAAGGTTCCCCTCTGACTCTATGCTTAGGTATTTAGGGTAAATCCAATAAACCTAAAGCATTTCGGAAAAAAGGAACTTAGCTTCTGGTAGTGGCTTGGTTAGGATGTCGCGACTTGCAGATCGGTTGAGATGTGTTCCAGCCGTACATTTTTCTTCAGCACATGATCTCGTATGAAGTGATGTCTTATTTCGATGTGTTTCGTCCGAGAGTGGAATACCGGATTCTGTGTGATTGCAATTGCGCTCGTATTGTCACAGAAGATAGGTGTGTCGATTTCTTGTATTCCATAATCTTCCAGTTGGTGCTGTATCCAAAGAATCTGTGAACAACAGCTTCCAGCAGCCAGATATTCTGCCTCAGCTGTGGATGTGGCTATAGATGTTTGTTTCTTGCTGAACCAAGAAATAAGTCGGTCGCCAAGAAACTGGCATGTCCCACTAGTACTGCGTCGATCAATCTTGCAGCCTGCATAGTCAGCATCTGTGTATCCATGCATGATAGACTTGAGTCTTTGGGATACCATAGACCAACATTTACAGTCCCCTTGAGGTACTTCAGGATGCGCTTTGCCGCAGAGAAGTGGCTTTCTTTTGGATCAGACTGGAACCGAGCGCACAAACAGACACTATACATAATGTCCGGTCTGCTAGCAGTAAGATATAGCAGTGATCCGATCAGCCCCCTATATTTAGTAACTTCAATTGATACTCCAGTTTCATCTTTGTCTAGTTTGATTGATGAACTCATAGGCGTTGTAGCTTGTGAGCAGTTCTCCATACCGAACTTCTTGAGCAGTTCCCTTGTATATTTAGCTTGATTTATGAATATCCCTGCTTCCGTTTGTCTTACTTGAAGTCCCAAAAAGAATGTGAGTTCACCCATCATACTCATCTCAAACTGATCCTGCATCATTCTAGAGAATCGCTTGCATAACTTAGGATCAGTTTGACCCAAAGATAATGTCATCGACGTAGATCTGAACGATCAATTATGCTCTCCTTTAGTGAATCTGAATAGTGTTTTATCAACACTTCCAATTGTGAACTTATGATCAGTTAGAAACTTTGATAGCGTTTCATACCACGCTCTTGGGGCTTGTTTTAGTCCATAGAGAGCCTTCTTTAAGCGGTAGACATGGTTCGGATACTCATGGTTTTCGAAACCGGGTGGTTGAGCAACGTATACTTCCTCAGAATTGTACCATTCAGAAATGCACTCTTGACATCCATTTGATATACTTTGAAGTCCTTATAAGCTGCATATGCCAAGAAAATCCGTATGGCTTCCAGTCTTGCTACCGGTGCGAAGGTCTCATCATAGTCTATTCCTTCTTCTTGTCTGTACCCTTGAGCAACCACCCTTGCCTTATTTCTGGTGACAAGTCCATCTTCATTTAGCTTGTTCTTGAAAACCCATTTCGTACCGATTACAGTTTGCATTGGCTTTGGAACAAGAGTCCAGACTTGATTTCGCTCGAACTGGTTTAGTTCTTCCTGCATGGCTTCTATCCAGTTGTCATCCTTGAGAGCTTCATCAACCTTTGTTGGTTGAATTTGTGAAATGAACGCATGACTGAATAGATTGGGGTCGTCTGTCGCCTTGTTTTCATGGTGCAGCAGGATCTCCTATGATCAATTGCTGAGGATGATTCAACTTTGTGCGGTTCCATTTGATGCGTTCCCCCTCAATTGATTCCTCTGGTGTTTCTTGAGTCTCTGTGTGAGTTTCACTTTCTGATCCAGCTTCGTTACCGGCAGTGTTTGGACTGATTGTTTCCACAGGCTCCATCTGTATCTCAGTGGTCGTATTTTGAGTGCTGGTTTCTTCTACAATAGGTATTTCTGTCAGCTCCATACTGGTTGATGTCTTTCTTCATCACTTTCATCTTCAAGATGGGATCTTTCCAGTTGGTTGCTCAAACGATTGATATTACTGGGAGTATGGTTATCAGTTTCTGACTCTTCAAAGACTACGTGTGCTGATTCCTCAATAGATAGAGTCTTGTGTTGAAAACCTGGTAAGCTTTGCTGACTGAAGAGTACCCAAGGAATATTCCCTTTTCGGCCCTTGTATCAAATGCTGAGAGTTGATTCTTCCCATTATTGTGGATGAAACATTTGCTTCCAAAGGTCTTGAAGTAACTGATTGTGGGAACGTTTCCGGTCCATACTTCATATGGTGTTTTGCCCTGTTTCTTGCAAATCATGGACCGGTTCTGTGTATAGCATGCAGTGTTGATGGCTTCTGCCCAGAATTTATGAGAGATGTCCGCATCAGCTAACATTGTCCTGGCTGCTTTCCTTGAGAGTTCTGTTCCTCCTTTCAGCAACTCCATTCTGCTGGGGTGTCCTAGCAGCAGACAACTCATGGCGTATACCATGGTCCTCAAGAAAATTGGTTATCGTTATGTTCACAAACTCAGTACCCCGGTCACTGCGGATCCGGTTTATGTTACCATTTTGTTCATTCTCTATTCTTCTGAAAGCTTTATTAAGTTGACTGGTGTTTGGTCCTTGGATTTTAAAAATACAACCCAGGTGTACCTGGAGAAATCATCTACGACTACTAGTGTGTATCTAGCACCACCAAGACTGACTACTGGTATTGGTCCAAATAAATCCATGTGAAGTAAGTCTAGACACCGGTTTGACTCTATACTTCCTTTATTCTTAAAAGTTGACCTAATTTGTTTACCTAACTGACACACTGTGCAGTGTTATCTTTTGAAAACCTTAGATTGGGTAGACCTCTAACCAGATTGTTATCCCTAAGGACTGATATGGTCTTAAAGTTTAGATGACTGAGACGTTTATGCCACAGCCAACTTTTGGAGTTATGAGCTATTAGACAGGTCTGGGTAGAAACTGATTGATCTCCCCAGTGGACCCTATATGTACCCCCACCCTATGCCCAGTTATCAGTATGCGTTTCTCTTTGTCCTTGACAAAGCATTTATCTTTGTCAAACGATATTAGGTAGTTATTCCTACATATTTGACTTACACTTATTAGGTTGTAATGGAGATTCTGTACTAAGTGTACATCCTTAGGGTAAGGTTTCTGTGAGTAATCACCCCCTTCCCTATTGTTTTACCTTTACCGTTATCTCCGAAGGTGATTGTCGGTCCGGTATGTGCCCTAAGCTCTTTAGTAGTCTTCCATTTCCAGTCATGTGCTGACAGCATCCACTGTCCAGGTACCATACTGATCGGTTCAGCTCCTCAATGTATTCCTGAAAAAAAAAATATATTATATATATATACATACATTGGTACCCAGTTTCACTTGGGTCCAGTATAGATTAGATTCTTAGGAACCCAATCTGAAAGACTCTAACAGTCCCGACCATTTGAGGGTCTATAAGATATTGATGTTTCTATTCCTAGTCATTCCATATTTAGATGTATTGTGCTGTCTAGCTCGTTTTCTATACTCATATTCATACCTCCTATTCCCCCTATGCTCATGCCCGCTTGATATAGATCTGTTTTGTAAAGGCACTGTTTTTGGTAATCTTCTATATATGTTGAGCTTCTCTCTCTATCGTAACTGGGGAGCTAGGTATGTTACTGGTGTTGTTACCTTTCGAAGAGCTGGCTGAAGTAATCTAATCCAGCCAGTATTCTTTTCTCTTGCTGTCGTTTCGCTCGATCCGGTTTCACTAAAACTAGTCCAGTTTTGTCATTGCAAACCCTCAGACTACTCTGATATTCTCTACTGTTTTCTTGGACTGACTCCAAGTCTTTACGATCGCATTAAGCTTATCGTTTTTCAGTCCTCAACTGCATTATTTCATTTCTAAGTTCTCTAACTTCCTCATTCAGCACCTTCGTTGACTAGAATCACTTTCAGTTTGTTCGACTGAAGTAATTTTCCCTTTTTGTTAATCCTAGCGGAAAGTTTCTGATATTCTTCAGCCATTTCTGAAGAGCCTGAAGAAGCTCTTTCCTTAGTAAAATCATCTGGTACAGAATTACATACCTCATTGTTGATCTCATTTGCCATGAGACATTCATGAGATTCCTGATCACTTTCGGTATCTGACTCATCGCTGTTTGATTCTTCGGAGTCAGAGTCGTCCCATGTTTTTCCACTCTTGGCCACCAAAGCCTTTTGATACTTCTTTGACTTGGTACCAGTTTTCTCCTTCTCTTTCTTTGAAACTCGACAATCGATTGCAAAAGTCCTTTCCTGCCACATTTAAACACGAGACATCAGTTCTTTCTGTTTTATTCTTTATGAAATTTTTACCTTCAGAACTGTTGCTTCGATTTTTCTTCATGAACTTTCCGAATCTCTTTACGAAAAGTGCCATGACTTCATCAGTCAGTTCTTCTGATGTCTTCGAAGTTGAAGTTTCTGGTGCTACGAGAGCCTTGACAGGTTGTTCTGTGACTGACTCTTCCATTCTCGTTTGTAGCTCGAACTCATAGGCCTTGAGATCAGCAAATAGATCGTGAACTTGTATCTGCTGAGATCCTTTGATTCTCTCATAGCCATGGTCTTAACGTCCCATTCACGGGGAAGTGCCTTCATGATTTTGATGGCTACATCTCGGTTCTCTAGCGTTCTTCCAAGAGCCGTGAGATCATTGATGATGTTCATGACCGGCTCTCGAAGTCAGCCATTGATTCTCCCGGCTTCATCTTCGCGCTGTCGTACTTTTGTATGGCAACAATGAGCTTGTTTTCCCGTGTAGACTCGTTTTCCTTCGCAGATTTGACATAGTTTTGTCCAGACCTCCTTTGCTGTTTTGCATAGCATCACCTGTCTGAATGTTCCGGTGTCCAGTGTTTGAACAGAATGTCCTTGGCAACATTATCTAGATTCATTAGTTTCTTCTCTGCCTCTGTCCATTCACTTTTTACCTTTGCAATCATTTGTGGCTGTGCGGTGTCTTGCGTATGCAGTGGATTGATCTTTTCTAACTTTGGAGGTCCATCTGTAATGACATCCCCATATCTTCGTTCTGGGCAGCTAGATGGTCATCATGCGAACTTTCCATTCCATGAAGTTTTCACGGAGAACCATCGGCAGCTTGCTTGATGTATTCATCTTTATCAGTTTGATGATTGAGTAAAACCTCTCTGATACCACTTGTTAGGATCGGTTTACGCGTTTAGAGGGGGGGTGATAAACGCTTGTCTCTTTTTTTATTTGTCTTTCCAATGACAGGTACTCAATCAGTGACCGGTCAGTATAAGTGCGGAATGTAATACTGGCCGGTTGAAACTGATGTGTGATGAGTAAATGTGTGTGCGTGTGTATGTGTGAGACCGGTTTGTTTCTGGAAGTTCGGAGTTAAAATCTCCTACGTCTCCCCTTCTTCCTCGCAAGGAAGGTTCACTAGATCTTCAGTTATACACTCTTGTACAACCTACCCAGCTGAAACACAGCTCAAATCTAGTGAATCCCTAGGCAGTTGTTTACAACAATCCACCTACTTCAACAGCTTTTTACAGTCCGTCGGAGATAGTCACTATAGGCTTAAATCTAAGAAAGAATATCTTTGGACTTCACTCTGATTTTTGTGCTCTCACCACAGCTCGTGAACAGCTCAAACTTCGTCCTTTTTAGGATGAGATCTCAAGATCGTAGAAATGTTGTAGTTCAGTGAAGTGATCTCTTTTCTTCTAGTCTCTCTCCTTTTATGCTTGAAGTTTGAAATTCAAACCGTTGTGAGATAGGCTCTTCACTCTGATCGGTGCATTAATTGACTTTCCAAAAATGGGTCTGTCCGGTCTAAGCTGCAGTCTATCCTGTCACTAGCTTTATTCCTTATTTGCGTTAGTTACCTTGTCTAATACTGGACTTGCAGCATTGCATTGAATGTCTGAATTTTCCTTTCTGTTTCAGCATGCACTTATCTCGATTGTCCAATCTGTCATTTGTCCGATATTGCATACTGTCGTACTTTTCTGAATCCATTTCACAGGACCGGTATCTTCAATCGGTATTGGTTTTAGTCTCTCATGCTTGCCCAGACTGGTTACTTACATATACCGCTTTTAGTCCTTAGCATAGACGATACTTTAGATTCCGGTTTTCTCATTATTAATCAGTTGCGTCAATTCACCAAACCGATAGTCCGAATGTCTGAATTCGTGTTGCAACTAGATTGTCACAGTATATTCATACCAATTTCTTATTACCGAGCTATTTCTTTAATAACGCAGATCAATTAACAGTTATCATAAACTATATTTTTTTCTGAAAAACATATCATACCAACATCTTTGAAGTTTGGTATTAATACTGAATAATAATTCTAAGCTAGACCATCACTATATTTAAATGATATGGTTGAATAATCTTCTCTAGATATGACGACCGGGAATTAATGGAACTGTATAGGTTGAGCAGAGCAACGTAAGGCATTTGTTGTTGATGATATTCGTCGATATTATTATTATTATTATTACGACCATAGTCAGCTCTTGGATTTCGAGAATTTCGACCCTACGATTCATCTTTTTCTTTATCTTTATGGCTAATTCTGCTGGACAAATCTTCCACACACACTACCTTCCTCCGTTCTTCTCTATCGTGTGTGTTTCGATTTCTTCGTTCATTACATGGATAAAAACTCATGTGAGAAACTAAACAATTTGCATGTGTAAAGTGGACTAATCTGACCAAGATTTTAAATATTATTACCTTTCTTCGAGTAGGGTTCTTGTCTTTTCCTACAACAAGCATTGCAGTCTAGGTTTATCCTCATCACCATGCAATGGATTGGTTCTGGGCGATAATCTGCTTGTAAAGAACCATCTGTTAGAGCGATTCATTTTATCGATCTTTTCGTACATTTTAGGGGGAAATAATGAATGAAAAAGGTCAATTATGGCTTGATATTAATCCTTACAGGTGCTATCATGAACTTTGGAAGACCCCATATTGTTGAGACCTGTTGAGGTTGAGTTTGTGAGTAATAAAAATTTGAGAAGTAATTTTTGATTCAAGGTCTTTTTTTTGGGTTTGTCTCTCTATTAATCATTATGCATGGATATGTGCATCTCTCAGAATGGTATTAGAATCTGTCGAAGTTTGCCTACTCTTTCATTTTAGGTTATCCATCGTCCCAAACTTTTTTTTCTTGCCGTGCACATATTTTTGTTATACATTATTGGTCAAGAAAGAATATATTTCGTGAGTTTTATAGTCTCGGGGCAAGTATATTTTCTTGATACGTATGTAGGGTTGATCATGAACTCAAATAAATCTTGGAAAAAACATACTCGTTTTCCTCCATCCAAATAGAACTTCGAATATCACATAAGACGCAGAGAT
Organism: Craterostigma plantagineum; assembly: GCA_027422505.1. Classification (NCBI taxonomy): domain Eukaryota; kingdom Viridiplantae; phylum Streptophyta; class Magnoliopsida; order Lamiales; family Linderniaceae; genus Craterostigma; species Craterostigma plantagineum. The sequence continues at coordinate 11,230 of JAPQWV010004346.1, forward strand.
TTGAAGCAGAAATATATATTAGAAATATTCTGTGTCAGCTACCAGGCGGAATTTTCACTTGTCACAAAACTATCAAGGACCAAACTTTATTCGATGAACTTAATGACTTGAGTTTCATAATTGTTATTATCGTAACTGATGTCCTTATTAAAGCCTAGAACGGTCCTTTTTCTTTTTCGTTTTTTTCTAGGATTCTATACTAATCAGTTCTAATCACTAGCATGTTGCAATTTCGTCAAAACATTCATAAAAGGTGGATTGGATTTCAACATAGGGGAAAACACTCATTCCATATCTGAAACAGCATCTTCATATATGATGTCACATACCACATAAAAAAAAAAAAAAAAAAGAGAGAGAGAGAGAGAGAGAAGGAATGAAGCAGTTCACAATATCACAAGAAATTCGAGGACTCCAAAGACACGAAGACAAAGGACATGTATTATTTGTCGACAGAGAAAGATGAAAAAGAAAATATATTTTAACCTCAAATTCCATTGATCACTGATCTTCCTGAAATTCATGCCGTGATCTAAAAGGTAGTTTGCAGCTTGCTCCTCGTTCTTGTTACAAGCAAAGTAAACCTCCATCACTAGAGCACGATCAAATCCCATCGCTTCAAGCTACACAAAAAATTTTACAAGCATTTTTTTTTTATTTCTATCATCTATTTTTCTCCGAAAAAAAACATAATATGCTGAATTCAAAATCCAATTTTACCCTTTCGATAGCTTCATGTTCCTCGGGTGTGACTGTTATGGCCTGCGGCATTGCACCAGCAAGCTGCTCTAGTATATTGCTTCAGAACACAATACAGTTTCAACAGTTATTCTCAGAGCGCCCGAGATAATCAAAATTTCTTAATATTTTTATTGAAATTGTTTCGTAAAAGAAGGAAAAGTTATAACACTCTCTCCGCCTTCGACGGGCTCGTTGATCAGGCGAAGAAAATCAGCTTGATGTTCTTGAATCATCCTAACCAAGTTGGGATTTTGCTTCCCTAGTTCCTGAAGCATAGGCTGTCAAGAAAATAACAATATGTAAAGAAGGAAACAAAGTGTTAAGAATTCAAAAGGGAAGGGGCAAAGTGTAATGTAACAACGAGTTTCGAAAAAAGACCTGCAATATCTGTGGGTTGGCTTGAACCATTGCCCTCAAAGCTTGGAACTGAAACATTCAAAAAATTTAATACTCCAAAATAAAACCATAAAATAGAGAAGAAACAAACACCCATCCCCATCTCTGTATAGGTTCTAACCTGTGGGCTGTTACGAAGAAAATCGGAGGGTTCGCTCCGCCAGCATTTGCCCCCAAGTTCGGAAGACCCTTTTGAAAATATAGAAACAAATCCTTAAATCTCACCACTTAAGCTGATAATTTTGGATCAATAAAACATGAAAGCAATCTAACGACAACATATATTATTGCTCTTCAGAACCTGAGGAAAGAGATCTAGCGGGTTCGCATTTGGTCCACTTGTAGGAACCTGAGGGGTCTGCTGTTGAGATGCTGTCTGAGGCTGCGCTGGCACATTAGTAGCAGCGTTAGGCACATTCACAGGCGCACGAGGAACTTCCGCTGCTTCAGGAATCCCCTGATATATACAGTTAGATCGTATCTTTGGTGAGAAAAATCCCGACGAGAGGTATATAAAGTCATTTAAATTAGATCGAAACAGCAAAGTCCTAATTTTTACAGATCGATTGACGTTTTATGTAGATGGAAATAGAATATTGAAGTTCTTACAGAATACAAATACTCCACAGCTCGCTCTGGGTTGTTAAAGGCAGCACGAAGGGCTCGAACAACAGTATCTCTATCCCACGACCCACCACCCATTTCGAGGATTTGCTGTATGGTTCCTTCGAGGTTGGTACCAGCAACTAAATTTGACGCAGCTTCACCGTAAACATCCGAAGTGCTACAGAAAAAGAATTAAAATCGTAATCGCAGTTATCACAGCGTTATTACTTTCAAGAAACTCTAATTTCCATAGACATCCAGGAAAATAAAATGGTGGTTAGACGAACACAGGAGCTTCACAGGTGCTGGTGCAGCAAGCGCTGGTGCAGAAGTAGGCCTGCGAAGGAGAAAAAAACTGTCACTTTATTAAGACAAAATTTGATGTAAATAAAACAAAGCTGTTCTTCTCTTTATTAAATATGTAAATGATATGTATAAACAACAATGAGACTATCTTGAGAATTCCTTATGAAAGTCGACTCATGAACAAACTAAAGGGGCTGGGGCTTCTTCACTTAATGCCAATTGATTTGAGGATTAATATTCAAATTTAACAAACCATAATTCACTCATTGTCACAAGCATTTAGGAAGAAATTAAAAACAAAGTAATGCAATCTCACGCTGCTGAAGTGGGTTGAGGGTGGTAATAGCAGGTGCAGGAGCAGAGGCGGGAGGTGCTGCAGTTGTCTGCGGTGCCTATCAATGAGAAGACAAGTCAGTTATCGTTTTACCAACTAAGACAAGGATGCATGGAACAATTATTGGAAAATGTAATAAACATGGAATGTTTTGTAGTTACGTTCACAGCAGGTGGATTAGATGCTGAGCCTTCACCAGATGAACTCTTGCTCTGCAAGATAAGGCGATAATACGTAGAATTAGAGACACAGTCATGTTTGAGTTCACAAAGTCATCAGACAAAACTCTTTCCTCATTCTACCTTTGACAGCATAACGACCACAAAACTTTCTGGAGCAATTTTGTTTTCTTCGAGTGTTGTGCCGTCTTTGAGAACTTTTCCCTGATGAATGAGCATCTGCTTCGCCGCGGGATATACATTGACGCCTTGAGCAGTTTCTATGGCTTTCTTCACATCTGCAACCTGTAAAGAAAATCCCGGAAAACAAAATGTGAAGTTCCTTGATTAAATGCTAAAGGGGCTTAATGCTTATATGCACAATGCTAGAACCATATAAAAATTACCTACGACTTCCAACTTATATAATTTTAATGCTTAATGTCGAAACTATGGGATCATGCGTAATATGTCATCCATTCAGACAAATACTCTAAGACGATGTATAAGCGCATCCTCAGACGCTAATTCAACAATTGAGAAACCTAATTTACGTCTATCCGAGTCTTGACAAGTCAGTAACAGAATAAAGGCTCAAGTGATTACTAAACTCATCAAAAACATTTCCTCATTGCTTGAGCTCTGAGCATTACATTCCTTACATTTACAACTGATAAACGTGTAAACAGCTTAGAGGGATACCTCGAAAAGGAACAAGTAGACGAAAGCCAAGAACAGTAGACACAAGCATCAAGAACAAATTATTCCTCAAAGTATATTCAACAAATAACCCTAAACATTTTTATTGCAGGCAACCAATTAAACAAATCAAAAATTAAAAAGAAACGAAGAATCGGCTTCACAGCAATCGACAATCAGGAAACAACAGTCTCCAAACTTCCAGTTCCAAATTAAACTATATAACCCAGATTCAAATCAACGAAAAAAAACGAAAAAATAGCCATTTCAAAAGAAACAGTCCAGCATCTGACAGAAAGGGCGAAAAAGATACCAATTTCAGATTCAGTAACTTAACCCCAGAAAAAAAGGTTACAGTGTGAAAAAAAAAAGGTTAAAAAAGAGCAAACCGTGTCCTCAGGTTTCACTTCCACTTCGAAGACGCTTCCCTTCAAATTCTTCACGTTAATCTTCATTTTTCCTTTAATTAACCGAGCAATTGGGATCGGTGACGACAGATATACGAGAGGCTACTGTGCAAGAAATGAATTAGAGATATCGCTTTATATTTTAATTTTTCCGTAAAAAAAAAGGACACTGAGCTAAGTCCTACTGTCAGAAGTTTACGACGCGCACCCTATATGCGTGAAAACAAAACGATTAATTGCGTGATGAATAAAAACGTGCGTGATAACCACGTCGAGAATAGAGAGTGGGATCTTCATATCCAGATATTTTGCGGTTAGGCCTGGCCCAATTAATATGGGCTCAGCCCAATATTCATTTCTCAATTATGTTGTATAAAAAAAATTGAATAAAAATACATACCCCACAATAATTTATCTCACGCATAATAATCGTCGGTTCGGGTCTCCCAAAGCGTGACCCGACCCATAATGAATAATCAAAGAAGCTGTCAAGCGAGACATAGTCATAGTCGTTTTCTACAACAGCATTCAGACCAAACGGGTCAGATAACCCGAACCGGCCGAACTCGTAAAATCCGTCAATTTCGTCGTCCCACAACCCCGAACCGGCGTCAGAACCGGCCGGAATCGACTCGCCGCCTTGAACCGGCGGGATCCCAAGCTCGTCATCGTCGTCGGGCAATAATCTCAAGGCTGTGATTTGTCCGACGTCGAAGCCGCCGTAATCTCATCCTCGAAGGCCTTCATGAAGGAGGCTAAATCTTGGCCGGAAAGCTCCGCCGTCGAATCTTGGTCTTCGCCGTCGATATTTTCGAGGAGACTATCTCTCAGCCTTTTCACCGCCGGCGTGATGGTGATGTTCTCTTCGTCTTCTTCACGTAGTCTTTTCTCCATCGTCTATTATTACTGACAACACTTCTTGGAAATATATGTAATAAAATGTGTGACGTTGAGAAGAGAAATTAGTATTTTTAGGGCCTTTTTATAGTTGGGACTTGAAGAGATATATGGCGTGCCGTGTGTATTGTATTATCATCATGGAATGTTTACTATGGTTAATTTCTATTCTGGGAAAGATTCAAACATTGGTCGTCGTCAGTTACGATGGGAAGAGAAGAGGTGTGGAGAAAAAGTAGAATAAAATATGTTGAACTTAGAACCGCTCTATGATCCAAGACTCCACAAGAGACCAACAAAAAAGAATCATTATTCAAATTAAATAGATTGGAATTAGGAACGGCGGGTGGCTCATTTAATTTATGGTTAAGTTTCCAATATTTGTTGTCGGGTATTATTATGAGTTATAGTTGGCGGACGTTTTCGGGTGTTGTTTGTTGTGGACTCTTCGATTATAAGTTGTTATAAAATTGAAAAATATATATAAAAAAAAAAAACAGATGACCATCCGTTATTATATGTGGAATAAGGACCATAAGATCAATCAATCTAGAATATTGAAGATGAGGAAAAAACAGCCACCGATATTGGTTGATTGTCTTGGCCTGTCTTTAGTTGAAATGAAAAGAAAAAAAGCAATTTTCCTAAAAATTCGTTTTGCTTCATATATTGAATCGAGCATAGACAATATATGGAATCTTGCAAAACCTCGGACGGTTTATATTTATTCCTTGCAAGGGGAAAAAAATAACAACTAATAAAAATAACTAGACAGTTCGATATTAGGGTTTCACGTAATCTCTTGACTCTTAGGGAGTTCAATACGATGATTCAAGAGAAGATATATATATATATATATATAAAATATAGCAGATTCAATCATTCATAAATCCAACCAAAATACAATCATAAACCCGTCATAAGAATATGTTGCGACATTTTTACGTCAGTTCCCGTGGCTTGATATAATGATTGAAATATGTATATACAATACGTGTATATATTTGCAACCAATATTTATCTATATATCACACTATATATATATATATACACATGATTGTAAGATGATGAATTTTGATGGTTGAGATTAATGGGCTTGAGTTGCCTAATGGGAAGAAGTTTCCAACGTGACTAGACACATTGTTCTTTTTCACTTACAACGTTAAAAGGAAGGGGACTGTAGTACCAATGGGCTTTATGCTAACTAGATGAATGCTAAACTTCTTTTGAATATATTGCGAACGGATATATAAATGAAGTAAATGGAAGTTGTCTTGTATGAGATAATTCGAAGAATGGGTGAGATGGGAACTAGGAGTAGCTCAATTTATTAAACCGGCATTTGAACACTAATTAACTATTCCCCCAGTTCCTAAGATAAGTAGTTTAAGAATTGCACACATATTAAAAAATAAAACAAAATCTCTATTATACCCTAAACTTAATTATTTCTTTTGGTCCCGTAACTTAGAGGTGTGGCATTATATGGACCGCTAATTTAGGGTGTGGCATTATAGGGACAATAAGTTTAAAAATCGTGCAATTTATAGACATTATACTTGATTTTTTCCCCAAAATACATCACTGCCACGCACATGATCGATTTTTATACCTGATTTTCTCCAAAATACATCACGTACCACATACGTGACCGATTTTTATACCGGAAGGTCCGACGTGGCGCGGAGCGATGACATGCACGTTTTAAAAGTATTTTTTTGTTTTTTTTTTTAAATTTTCTGACATTGCGCCAAGTCGGATTATTTTAATGACGTGGCATTTCTGTAAAACGTGCATGTTATCTGTCCGCCCAATAATTAGCAAAACGGGCATGTCATCGGTCTGACACCACGTCAGTTTTTCGATATAAAATTGGTCACATCCGTGGCACGTGATGTATTTTGGGGGAAATCAAGTATAATATCTTTAAATTGCACGATTTTAAAACTTATTGTCCCTATTAGCCACACCCTAAATTAGCAGTCCCTATAATGCCACACTCCCTAAGTTATGAGACAAAAAATAATTAAGCCATACCCTTAATTAATTATTTTATTCTATTTAATCTAATTACTTTTATTTAACCTGATGGATAAGCCGTAAATTCAAAGTATTTTTCTTGAAAAAAGCAAACGACTAATATAAAAAAGCAAAAATAGAAGCCTAAAACGACTTCTATTTAGGAAGAGATGGAGGAGTATATAAAAATGATGGATTTTAGGTAATTAGCTTCTTAATTGTACTTGTAAGATGTAGATGAGATCAACTATTGCAAACAACGTTATTGGACCGGAATAAATATAATCAAGGACATTTTAGTCATTAATTAATATGCAATTCAATGCTAAAAACTTAAATGCAATTTTATTCAAATAACCACCCACAATAGACTTCACAATATGAAAAAACATGTGTTTATCGAGGACCGCCGTTGGACTCGAGATTGGATGTAGATTTCGTGTATGCTTAGAATTAAGATCGATTAAAGCTATCTGTAGCTCAATCGGATCGAAAAACAGCACCTAAACATACACACGCTGAGACATATTTAACGTGGTTCGGGCGAACATTGGCCTATGTCCACGGACCAACAGAGAGCTCTTTTGCATTAACACCAAACACGAAAGTTACAGATTGCCACACCTTCTACAACTTTCTAGTTTGAACTTTTCTCTAATCTAATCCTAGAGAAAGATATGAGCCTCTGAAGTGGTGAGGTCGAAACTATTTTTCTGGTATTATATCAACAGTTCCGCTTTGTGTTTTCCCGCCAGTATCTGAGCCGTAGATCCAATCTGATCGGACATTCCAGATTCATCATCCGCATGATCAGAGCTCATTTAAATCTCGGCCATCAGAAGCTCACCTAGATCGAACGGCTCATGAACGCCGTGACATCTTCAGCTCAAACTTCATTTCCAGCTTTTTTGTTCTTCATCCGATCAACTTCTTCGATCAATTCTGGCATCTCTCGACAAGGTTTAGGCTCGCATTTCTTAACAAACTCTCCACCTCGAGACTACAACCTTGCGAACTCAGCTTCAAGCTTCCCCATAGCTGCCACAAGCTGCAAGCTACACAGCCGTAAAATCTTACCAGAAATCAGCCCTTTTCGACCTCAGTTTCAGCTGTAAATCATCAATTCGAGCCTTGATTCTTCATCCCAAAGCTCCAGCAACCTGCTGTGAATCATTAACCACAGCAGCAGCGAATTCTGCTATGGTAGAATTCAAATCCTCGTTGAATATTCCCGGCTGTTTTGACCCCAGCCACCGCATCTCTTCCACCTCCGAGATCAACCTCTCATGTGGCCTGAGAATTCTCTCCATCCGAGGTATAATGGCCTCCACCTCAAGCTCGATCCATCGCAGATCGAGCTCAACAATATCAAGTTTACAGCAGCAGATTTTGTCACCCTGCTCCAACCAAGGTACTTTCACCACCTTGCTCCACCTCAATCTGAGGTACCCGTGGCTTCCCTCGAGCACCATTCGAGCCACCACGTTCCCCACTTCCAGTAGGACCAGTTGCCTCCATCGGGCAACCCTTCGAGACACGAAAATCATGCCTTCGAAACCAGCCGAAAACCAGCTTGCTCAGTCTCTTGGTTTTGATTCCTTCTCCTGCTGTTTGAGTGTTGCAGCAGCTTCTCTCCAGCTCTCTGATTCATCTGAGGTTTCTCTTCAACTCTGAGAACCTCGCACCACCTAGGATCACAGCAACACTCCACCGCATTCAATCACACATTCACTCGACAGCTCACTACAAGCATCAACGATTCAACTGTAGTTTCCACCTTAGATGCATTTGAATTTGCAGGCTGCACCTCCACCTAAGGCTTCAATGCCTCCTCAAGCCTCTTCTCAACCAGAAGACCCTTGAACCTCAGCTTCCGGTCCAAAATCACTTGACTCGACATAAATCCCCAATCGAGTCTCTTTGCGCCACTCCCGGGAAGATAGTTTCGTCCTCCATGCTCATAGCACCAATTATTGATCGTGAACTTGAATTTGGACGTGTTATATGTGTATGTAAACCTGTGGATTGATTCGATCAATAGCGAGTTCAATCGGATCGAAAACAGCAAAAAACGCACACACACACACACACACACGAACACAGATTTTAACATGGTTCGGTTGAACTTCAGCCTACATCCACGGATCAACCGAGCCTAAACCTCGCCAAGAGATGCCGGAATCGATCGAAGAAAATGATCGGATGAAGAACGAAAAGCTGGAAATGAAGTTTGAGCTCAAGATGTCACGGCGTTCATGAGCCGTTCGATCTAGGTGCGCGCTAGATCTTATGGCCGAGATTTAAATGAGCTTTAATCACGCGGATAATGAATCTGGAATGTCCGATCAGATTGGATCTGTTGAGTGTGGGTGATCCAAACTTGGAAAATTGAAGACGGGATCGATTGAAACAAGCTCGGATGCAAAAGAACGAAGGAACGGTGAACCGATAGGGCCCCACGGCCTCAGGAAGAAAGCCACGGCCGTGGAGGAGCTGCCAGAAACTGCATGAGATCAGCTCGCCACGGCCATGGAGATGGTGATATGAGGCCGTGGGTAGTTTCTGGAAGAAGCCTGCGGCCGTGGAGCTCAAGAACATGGCCGTGGAGCTCAAGGCAGAGGTGCTGCCCTTAACCTCCACGGTCTTGGGGCTTTGGCTTGTGGCCGTGGGGAGTTCTAAAGCAGTTAATATGTTTCTGTTCGATGTTTATCCGATTGATGACGAGGATTGAGGCTTCAGGGGTCAAGATTGAAGCTTGAAGGATCAACGCACGACCCATCTAGTGGAGAATAACCGATCAAAGTGCTCCCAAGTAGTTTCTACGGAAGTTGGGGAAGTTACTAAAACACGCTACCAAAACGGTTTTTTGTGGCCAAGTGTGTAGGTTGAACGACCAATAACTTGCGAACGAGAGAGTTTGAGAGTTTGATGTGAACACGGAAGTTGAAGAGAAGATCCTATCTTGTAATCTCAGAAGGTGGAATCAATAAAAATTCTCTGTTCGGGTCGTGGACGTAGGCTAAAGTTGAAGCCGAACCACGTTAAGTTCTGTGTTCAGATTTTACATTTTGCGGGTTTTTCATTTTAATGAAGCTTGATATCGAATCCCTCGATATTGAGAACACACATATACGAATCTACGTTCAAATAGGAATCTAGGTTGGCTTAATTCTCAACAGGATCTACGGCTCAGATACTGGCGGTAAAACACAAAGCGGAGCTGTTGTTTTAAATACCAGAAAAATAGTTTGGACCTCACCACTTCAGAGGCTCATATCTTTCTCTTGGTTTAGAATTAGAGAAAAGTTCAAACGAGAAAGTTGTAGAAGGTGTGACAATCTGTAACTTTCGTGTTTGGTGTTAATGCAAACGAGCTCTCTATTGGTCCATGGACGTAGGCCAATGTTCGGCCGAACCACGTTAAATTTGTCTCAGCGTGTGTGTGTTTAGGTGGTGTTTTTCGATCCGATTGAGCTACAGATAGCTTTAATCGATCTTAATTCTAAGTATACACGAAATCTACATCCGAGTCTAACGGCGGTCCTCGATAAACAATTGGTGCCGTGAGCGTGGAGGACGGAGCTGTCTTCCCGGGTGTGGCTGCGATGTGATGCGATTTGGTGGATTTCGATGGGTCATGCGAATTTGGCCTGTTGAAGCTACGATTAAAGGCTCTTTCGATTCAGAAGAGGCTTGAGGAGGCTCTGATGCTGGTGGTGGAGAGGCTGCCACGAGAAGTGCATAGGAGGTTGAAATCACGGCTGAAACGCGGAGAGGCTTGCGATTGAAATCTGTCAGGAGTTTGGTGATGATCGGGGCAGTTGTGGTTCGAAGGTGGTGTTGCGTGGATCCTTGGTGATTTGAGGTTGGTCACAGAGGTGAGGAGGAACCTCAGATGGATCGGAGGGCTGGAGAACAGCTAGTGCAACACGAAAACCGCAGTAGAACAGATCAAAAACGGGAGACAGAGCAAGATTGTTTTCGGCTGGTTTCGGAGGCATGATTTTCGTGTCTCGAAGGGTTGTCCGATGGAGGCAACCGGCTTTACTGGAAGTAGGGAACGTGGTGGCTCGAATGAGGCTCGAGAGAAGCCACGAGGACCTTGTATTGAGGTGGATCAAGGTCGCGCAAGTACCTTGGTTGGAGCAGTTTTTTGACAGAAACTGCTCTGAGCTGTTTTGTTGGAGCTCGATCTGCGATGGTTTTGAGCTTGAGGTGGAGGCTATTCTACCTCGGATGGAGAGCATTCTCAGACTACAAGAGACGGTATGCTTAGAGGTGGAGCAGAATGCGGATATGGAGGGCGAAACAGACGATAAAAACTCGCCCGTTTCACTAAATTCTGCTGTCAAAGCAGAATTTGCTGGTGCTGTTCGTGATGGGGAGCAGGTTGTGGAGGCTTCAAGCTTGATAGTGGCCACGAGGAGATGACAGGGAAGCTTTACATCGGCCGGGACTGTGGTTCTTGAAGCAAGCAACGATGCAACTTTGGGAAAAACGATGATGGTGAGCTCGAAAGTCAAAATCGGCTTTCATGTGGGAAATTTCAAGCCCGCATGGAGTTGATGAAGTCTCGTTCGAGGCTCGGGGCTCCTGAATGAGCTGGATGATCAACCGAGAGGGGGGCTGCGAATCGAGGTGGAGCTTTGGGACGAGAAATCAAGGCTCGGGTTGATTATTTGCAGCTGAAAAGAAGAGATGACAAAGCTGATTTCTGGTAAGAGCTTTCGCCTCTGTAGCTTGCGGGTTTGGGCAGCTAGGGTGGAGCTTCGGGACAGAATTGAGGGTTTGTAGTCTCGATGTGGAGTTTGTTGAGGAATACGAGCCTAAAACTCACCGGAGCATCGCCGAAGGTGGTCGAAAAGAGCTCAGCTGGAGCGGATCGCAAGGAAGCTGAAGAATTCGTTAAGTCGGACGGATTTAACGAGGACCATCGGATCTGATGGCGCGAACGATCAAGGGCTGAGATTCAAAGATATTTGGCATGCGATTCGAATAATCTTGTATGGATCAGATTAAATGAGGTGATGCGATCGAGATTAGATAGATTAGTTGTGAGTGAGCTAAACCAGTTTTAGTCACTACTAGATCGGAACTTGGCGAAATCTTTGAGAGAGGAGAGATGAGTTGAACGAAGTCGTAGAGCGATCTGATCTTGATGAGAGTACCGTCGGATCGTTGACTGAACGAACAAGATGGATGGTTGTGAGAAGAAGGAAGTTCAGCTGCAAGGATGATAAATCTTGTATATCGGATCAGATTAGATGAATGCCTGAGATCGATCGAGAGTCACACGTAATGTGCTTGAGCTTATTACAGATTTTAGATTTCAACTAGTCATCTTCTCAGCACATATCTTCTTGAAGAGTGGAATCCGATTGAAACACGAGAGTTGTATTTGTGAGGGCTGTACTTTCGTGTTGGTGATTAATGCAAAGGATGCTCATTTGATCCGTGGATGTAGGCTGAAGTAGCCGACCACGTTAAAATCTGTGTTCATATGTGTATGCATTTTTTGCTGTTTTCGACCGATGAACACGCTATTGATCAATCAATCTGAGGTTCATACACATATAACACGTCCAAATTCGACAACGGCGGTCCACGATCAATAACATGCAAGTAACCTCTTCCCTGGAAATCTAAGAAAATAGATTCATGTCCATCGTAGCATAACATTGACAATATTATTGGCTTTGATTAGGGGTGGTTCGGTACGGTATACCGTATCGAAACTGTGATACCGTATACCATACCGAAATTTCGGTATCGAAAAAATCATATCAATATCATACCAAAATTTCGGTATACCTTAAATTTCGATACGGTATGATACTGAAATTTCGGTATGGTATCGGTATCATACATTCTATACCATTCACATGGAGGGTTTTTTACCATGCGTGTCTCGTAACTCGTTAATTCGTTGTTTTTGAATTTTTAGTCAATTCAAACTCCTTAGGCCCCAATAAGATGGATTATTAAAACCAAATTTTCCAAAATAAAAAGATTTTTAGTTCATAAAATAACCTTAAATAATTTACATATTTTAGTCAGTCTCCTTAGTAAGACAAAGAACTTTACATAAATATGGTGGGCTTTAGAAAGTTGGTATAGTTAATAATTTATGGGCTAAATAAATTTATGTAGTTCCTTATTATCCATTATATATTTTTTTAAAATAATATAATATATGTACGTGTGTGTATATTATATATATTAATATTATAAATTTTAGTATTTCGGTATAATCGGTATACCTAAATTTTAAAATTTCCGTACCATTACCGTACCGAAAATTTTCGGTACGATATCATACCTTATCAAAAACTTCGGTATATACCAAAATTTTCGATATTTTCGGTACGTTTCGATACGATAAGGACGGTATATCAGTATATTTGCCAACCGGTAGCTTTGATTTGTGTGGTCAGACAAAGTGATGCTGTGTTATGACGTGGCAATCTTGTGCGTCGGTTAAAGTCAGTGTCGTCCTCGATGCGAGCACCATCACGTGACTAGATCTACTAACCACGCAGCAGCTGCTGTTGTAGTAAATAATTCAGTTTAATTTGTCATTTCTTTGTTTTTTACTGTAGTTAGTTCGATTTCCAAGCACTAAACATTGAAACCTATTATATTCCGAGGAGAACGAATTAAAACTACACGAGACTTCGTTATTGTCCAAAATATATACTTGGTTGTTTAATTCTGGAAGAAAATACAATTCAACTTCCACTATGCTTTTTAAAGAACGTATAAGTAAATTATTTCAATAATGGAATTGGTCGTGCATGGTTGGTAATAAAGAAAATGAAAGGGAGGAAAAAGGAGAGACAGTTGACAAATTGTTAACAATTAAAATATACATTGTCGTCAACTATAAACGAAATTGACAGACAGGCACACGCAGATCCACACACTGGAGTGTGAAAGGCTCCACTGCCCAAGATACGTACGTATAAAGACAAACCCATGATGGCGCTCTGATTATTATGTCGTTTATTTAAGATCCTTGAGATTTGCGTTGCGTTGTTGAATGCTCAGTCAATCGCCGAGGGTAATTTAAGTTTTAAGTTGGTGCAATTTTGTAAAGAAACTGGAAATAAAAGGGCCCATTTTTGTCAGCTATTGTTAATGGTAGATTAGTAGTCGCTTTTTCCACTCATCGTTCTACAAATCAACTGTAGTTGTTTCATTTTCTCTCTGCATAGGTTTTTCCCTTTAAATACCACTACTGTTTTATTCTTCTTGCTGTTTGACACTTGTGTTCTTTGAAGGGTTGGAGAAATCACGGCCATAGATTTCTAATCCCTTTCTCTGAACGCCGTTTTGCCGAGTGATTATCTTCTTCTCTGTCTCTTGATAGAACAGATAGAGACCAAATATCTATCTCTTCTTTCTTTACCTCCTCTCTTTCAGTTTTTTTTTTCTCTGGGGAAGATTTGTTCTTTAGGGACCAAGATTTTCGAGAGAGAAAGCTTTTTATGTCTGAAAGTATTCATTTTGCCGTCGACTTGCTTCCTGCCCTGTCCAAGAAGCTCTGCTGTAGAATTCAGCAGAGAAGCTTACCTTTCTCATCAGCTCATTCGATGCGTTTGAGGCCTAAAAGGTAAAAGGTTTTCTCTATTTGATTCTTTGAAAAGCTTTAATGGTGGTATTGCTGTAATAAGTGTGTTCTTGTCTCCTATTCGCAGGACTTGTTCTGGCGTTGAGTGCTTTGGTGGCTACCACATAACCATAGGTTATCAATCTGTTTCTGTTCTTGAGAAGCCATCTCACCTGAGATTTGTCCCCCCTTTATTCTTGCCCGATTTTTGTTTAGAATCATTCCTTCCTTTTCGCTTTTTCTTCCTTTGAGTGTAAACAATCTAGTGAGGGCGTGTTCTTGTTGAGCAGAGCGAAGCCCCCCATGTCGTCGACCCGAAAAAACCGTGTCAACCCCGACTCGACCCGACCCATGAAGAGGGTGAGGATCATATGCGACGACCCTGAAGCCACTGATTCCTCCGAAGACGAAGGAGTTGTTAGCTCGAAGAAGGTCAAGCGTTTCGTCCAAGAAATCACTTTCACTGTCGTCAAACAAGGCCAAGAATCAGAGAACTCAGTTCATCACAGTAACAACAACAACAGTTTTGAGAAGAAGAAGCTAAAAAGAACCTCTCCCTTGTTCAGAGGCGTTCGCAGGAGAAAATGGGGGAATGGGCGGCTGAGATTCGCGACCCATTTCAGCAAAAGAGGGTTTGGCTGGGCACTTACACCACCGCCGAAGAGGCATCGAACGCCTACGAAAAGAAGCGCTAGAGTTCGAATCTCTTGCCTGTAATAATAATAATAATATCAAGGACAGCCCTTCTTGGAGTCTGTAAATTCCCTTACATCTCCATCTTTGACTCTTGAAATGGATACTCTGTCCTCAAGATTCGAGGAAGAAGATGATAAGGTTATTAACAATAATGGTGTCTTAACTGAGATTGAAGGAGAGGAGATGCTCTTTGCTGATATGGGCATTGATTCTTTGATAGCCGCCGAAGATTGTTTTGAGATGCCATTCGATGATATCTTAAATGGGTTCGAAGATTTTCCATTTTGCAAGATCGATGATTACGATGATCAGCCCAGTTGTTGTTTGCCTGATTTTGACTTCGATTTTGACCTCGAAGAATGCGGTGAGGAGCTTTCTTGGATGAACAATGAAGTCAAAGATTCGCCGGAGATTCGTCTGATGAATGGAGCAGCGACGGCTACTAATGCGCTCAACATTGCATGCCTTTGAAAAAGAAATTTTTTTGCAGCTATTAGGTTTTTTTTTTGTGGTGTTTAAAGTTATTACTATGAGCGTTGTTTTTACGATTGAGTTTGTTTGTAATGAGAGGTTTTGTGTGAGGTTTAGAGACTCAGTTTTGGTTGTTCTTGCGATGTTTGAGCCGTGCGAGGAAAGGTTTTGGGCTTAAATTTATGAGTATTGAAAAAATGTTTTGATGTTATGAGAGCTTTGTTATGTTATGTGGTCTTTCGAATGAATAGTTGTTGGGTAACAAATCGTATGTTATTATGATTCTTAGTTCATCTTCGTCTCTTCACATAGTGACACATGTTCATTGTATTAAACACCATTTCATTGTTGAATCTTGGGATAGACAGTTGCACGTTCGTTGATGTAAACATGACTTCTCTTCTCTTTCTCTTATTTGCCCTTTTGTTTTCTACCTTGTATTAATCGGACACAATATATTAGTTTTCTTGCAAAGATGTGTGTGCTATTATATATAAATATATAATATATTAAATTTATTTTAATTTAAAAATTAATTGAAATTATAGTTTAAATTTAATTATGTATATATATAAATTATACCTTTAAATGTATAGGAATTAACTAAAAATATTGAACCACTTAATATTTGAGTTGGTTCGAGTTTACTCATTTAATTAATATGTCAAAAATGTAAACTCAAGCCTACTTTCAGGTGCGGTTTGTATCGTGTTGGCGGGTCGATTGGTTTTTAGCATTCCACTTCTAATAGGGGTGTGCATGGTGCGTTAGGGTTCTTAGTAATTTGTAGCAAATACTTAGCTTAGGCGAGTTGCTCATTCAAGAATCCTTGTACTTGTAATCCCTGTACTAAAGTCCCGATTAATAAAAGTTGGGTTGGGAGGTTCTCCCGTAAACATCGTGTTCAAAATATTCCGCAAAGTGTGTGTCGAGTGATTAAGGCTTATCGGCCCGATAATCTAATATCGTGTCGAGCCGGTCCGTCCCGTCTTTACGAAAAAAATTCTAAGTATTGAAGGGGTGTGACAAGTTTGTATTTGAACGGTTTTCAGCCAATTACACACCAAACCGCTATATGCGGTTTTGAAAAAATAAACCACACTTGCGGTTTTGAGCGGTTTTTTGCGGTTGCGGTGCGGTTTGCGGTTTTTAACTAGATGACGAAAATAGTTATATTTTATGGAATGATATACCTTACTTAATGAGTAAACGAGGAAAACAAACAAACGTACTATACTACAACTAAATGCACAATAATAAAATCATAATACAGGGGCCAATTTGAAACTTTGAAATACAAATATTGAATAAATTTGCTATTAAATGTTTTAGTATATCTATTTTAAACTTAATATATTTTGGCTTTTTATAATTAATGTATAACTTGCATTAAACAAAGTTATCGCGGGTTCTAGATTGGGCTTAGATGGGCTTAGGCCCAATAACAATTCTTTCGCATGGCTGTATTCTTTAACTTTCCCCAACTAATAATTTATTACTACACACACAAACTGCAATTATTAAAGATTGTAATCTTTCATTACCATCAACTTCCCAAACAGTTGAAGCCAAGCCCTTTGTGGGCCCACACCAATCAGATTTTCCCATTAACAGAATTTAATTCGTAGGTGGTCGTTGAAATATTAATTGCTTGATGATGCATATATAATGTAATGCCAGGCAATATGCAATGCAAGAACCTTACGAATTCCAACATGTATTTATGATCCACCTTCTATTTCATTTCTTTTCCTTTTTTTTCAAGAAGGTGGGTCCCACACAGTGTCTCGTAATATAGCGACGCGTGGCTGCTGTAAAGCATCAATTTTTTTTTCCGCTTTGGTCACCGATCATGTAAAGAGATATTTCAATTGAGAATATCGCTTAAAAAAGGTAAATATGGGGAGATATTCAAGGTAATATTCCGAATATTTGCTACAATCCATGATGCATGATTCCTGGCAATTCATCTCGGGTACATGAGGAGAGCACAAAGACGTATATACATAGTTTTCTCTCCATTATGATCTTATTTTATAGTATACCTAGAGATGTAAAAGAAGGAAAAAAATCTCCCACTAAGAATAAGCAATGGAAGGGCTTGTCGGTAACGGTGTCAACCCTTTCTATGTCAATCCCAAATTTAATACGCAATAACATATAGCCAGGTAACTAAACTCCTGATGTGGGACAAATTAAAATAAGGGACCTTTCATTTCAGGCTCCGTTACAAGTTTTATTTAAGATACATGCTAAGTCACGAAAAAGTTTAGTTTTTAAAGATCCGATTTCTGCAATACCACTTCATTGCTCTGAAATAACAATGTGTTGAAATTTCGTAACACAAAACGATCATCTGGTACCAGTTAAGATCATCCGATACCAGTTCTTTTCTACATTTTACTTCATCGGTCTGAAATAACAATATGTTGAAAGTTTGTAACACAAAACGATAATTTTATACGAGTTCATACAACTTTATACCACTTTTTAAAGTAGGTCCTTATCTCTATATTTTACAGAAATTTTGGTCATTTAAATTAAAGTTTTTTCCTGACATGGCCTGAATCTTAAATTAAACTTCTGACGGGGTCTCCTTAAAATCATTTATACATTTTACTAAATCGGACGTCCCACATCTTTTGTACATTTCCTTAAAATTATCACAAACAATCAATATAATAAGATTAAATATTCTTAAAAGACATGTCAAAATATACACTTTTTTACCTTTTAATTGTATTATATTATTAAAATATTCAATTTCTTAATTGACGTGTCAACTCCCAAATACTCCCTCCGATTTTATTTACATGTCGTTTTAGCTCTTTAATTTTGTTTCTAATTAGCTGTCGTTTTACAGATTTCAAGACAAATATTTATCATA
Source organism: Craterostigma plantagineum (assembly GCA_027422505.1). NCBI lineage: Eukaryota > Viridiplantae > Streptophyta > Magnoliopsida > Lamiales > Linderniaceae > Craterostigma > Craterostigma plantagineum. Next base: position 29,456 of record JAPQWV010004346.1, read on the forward strand.
TTTCCAATTTTACCCTTTTAAATATTATTAAATGGAATATATTAAATAGTCTTAAGCAGTTAATTAGGGGTATGTTAGATATTTTATTCTATTTCTTAATATGAGTGCAAAAACTTAAACGACACCTAAAAAAAATCGTAGGGAGTATCCATAAACATTTAATCATTTGGGAGAGAGCGAGTAACAAACGAAGTAAAGCATGCAGTTATACAGTCCTCTTTGACTTGACATACATAAATCACACAGAATTTATCACAATTACATTTTTCCCTTTCAAATTAACAAACCAAGCAAACACACGACAAATATATCCCATGAAAACCTCATCGATCATCATCAAAGCTTTACACCTCGGGTATCTTGACCGGGTACCGGTCAATACAGTGGGCCCACGGCCCTTCAACGGCGTCTTAACGGTCTTATTACACTTCCAAACGGCACTATTACACTTGAACCCACTCCAAAAGCAATCTGCCAAACCCTATCTCCCTTCTTCATCTCCCTTTAGACTCGATATAGCTCAGCTCATACCAAAGCGAAGAAGACGAAGTGTTCCCAAACCTATGAAGCGTCATCCTCGAAGCTTCCACTTGCTCCTCGGTGAGCTTCAGACTCTTCTGAAGCTCGTCGATCACCGCCCTGCCGCCGGCGTGGATACAGAAGTGGTCGAACGCCTTCTTAAAGTCTGGGATGTAAGGTTTCATCTTAGGGTAGAAAGTCTTCCTCGCAATTAGCGAGAGAGCGAAGAGGATTTGCTCAGACGCGGGGAGGACCAACGGTCCGATGGTGGTAATGTTAGACTTCAACGCCTCGCCGGCGATGGCCATTAAGTTGATGTTTAGCTTTATCCCTTTGTGCCCTTCGCCGTCTTCTTCTTCCTGTATGCACCTGAACGCCTTGTCGTCGGCGCCTTTGTGGGTTCTGACGACGTGGGAGAGGCGGTACTTCGCACGGCCGCCGTCCCTCCTCCGATTGGACAGCAGCACGGCTGCGCCGCCCATGCGAAATAGGCAGTTGGGCAAAAGCATGGCTCGTTCTTTCCCGAGGTAAGAGTTTGGGGTTAGAATCTCAGTGCTTATTACGACGGCGTTCGAGTTTGGGTGGCACTGTAATAGATCTCTTGCCAAGTCTATCGATATGAGGCCTGCGCTGCAACCCATCCCCGAGAGGTTGAAGCTCTTTATGTTGCTCCTCATTCTGTACTTGTTGATCACCATCGCCGTCAGCGACGGCGTCGGCGAGAAGAGGCTGCAGTTCAGTACGAGGATGTCGACGTCCCTAGGCTTGAGGCCTGTTTTCTGAAAGAGTGAGTCCATGCAAGAGAAGATGATTAGCTCGGCTTCTTCCCTGGCGAGCTCCATGTTCGGCGTCGGCGGTATGTAGTGAATCGCCGGCGGCAGGCACGTCTCTTCGCCGAGCCCAGAGCGTTCGAGGATCTTCATCTGAAAGTGTACGCTTTTCGGCTCGTTGGGCAAAGCTATCTTCGTGTGCTCCATGAAACCTGCGAAGGAAACCCTAAGGCTCCGAGGAGGCTTGAAGAGGCGTTAGTCTACGAAGTAGATGGTTCTTGCCCTAGACATGAAGTACAAGGTTAGTACGAGGATTACGAGGAACGAAGCGCAGATGACGTGGAGCGATGTGATTGGCGTCGATGAGAGGTAGATGAT
>JAPQWV010004347.1:0-31111 GCA_027422505.1 Craterostigma plantagineum
GCCCGTATTAGAAAATGAGATAATAATCCTATTTAATTCTATACAGTGGCTATTCATGTTTGTTCACTTTTTCAAGATAGTTAATACTCCCTCTGATTTTTATTAGTAGTCGTTCTAGTCATTTACACACATATTAAGGAATGAATGAAAATGACTCTTATATCCACCTTAGTTATTCCCATGTAATCATATTTGTGTTGTCAATTTAATACTAGGGTTACATCTGGAAATCCACATACATCCTTCTCTTGAAAATACCAAAACGACAACTATTTAAGAACAAAAAAAATTTCTGGAACGACAACTATAAAAAATCAGAGGAGTAGTACATTACAAAAATATCCTTAATTTTACCATGTATAGTTTACAAAAATAATTATTCTTATGAATATCAAAAAATGTAACATATGCATTTTTTATCACCATGAAACAAGTAATAAATTAGTGTTGTTTATTTATTTTTATTATACAAAGCACGTGAAATAACGATGATTTATGATTTGGTGGTATAAGATATTTGTGTCTTTTCATTATTAGTAGTGGGCTGTATTATTTATCTCAGCTAGATGGGTCGGATGAATTATAGTGAGTTTACTGAATAACAATAGCGGGCCGTCATATATTGCGGGCTTTGTTAATTGAGGTTCAATTATACGAAACAATACTACGTAAGATAATATAGCTTTTATGTGGCCTTATCGGGCTAACTAAACGAGGCCGTAGTGTTCACATTTAAAAAAAAAAGGTTGGATTGATCGTTTGTTTGTTTGAGGAAACAGAAATAGAAGTTTCAAGTAAACTAAAAGCAAGAAATTCTGAACTCCTTTCTCTCTGAAAAATATCTACAGAAAAAAACTGTAATTTATTAAGTCCTTGTTGAGATTATAAAAGTGGGTTTCGTCCCACGTCGACTAATTCAAATTCTAAGAGCCGCTATATTAAGAGGTTTTCTCCTCCTATTACCAATTGATTTTAGAAAGACCCCTCGATTTCTAATATGGTATCAGAGCGAGTTCGATTCTGTTCACCGTCACCTGATTCATATGTCCACACGTGTTAGGCCAGTCATGCCACACGTGAGGGGGCGTGTTGAGATTTATAAAAGTGGTTTTCGTCCCACATCGACTAATTCAAATTCTAAGAGCCGCTATATATATAAGAGGTTTTCTCCTCCTATTACCAATTGGTTTTAGGAAGGACCCCTCGAGTTCTAATAGTCCTCGATGCTTGGGTAAGGGACGTTTTTGGTCCCTCATGTTTCGAAGTGATACTTTTAGTCCCCATGTTATCGATTTTAGACGGTTTTGTTCTCTCGATTAATTTAATCGCTAATTTAGACGAAACTTAACACGTGAGAGCTCATGATCTCCTTTTACTCTACGTAAAACCTCATAACTCTTCTTCTTCTTCGACTTAAACGCACGTGAACATCATTATACACCACATTATGAAATGATCAACAACCTTGAAAATGAGTGATTTAAATGTGATACGTAATGATGCTCACGTGTATTTAAGTCGAAGAAGATGTGTTATGAGGTTTTACGTCGACTAAAGGAGATTATGGGCTCTCGCGTGTTAAATTTCGTCTAAATTAGCTATTAAAAGTTTTTTTTTTTAATCGAGAGACCAAAACCATCCAAAATCTTTAACATTGGGACTAAAAGTGTCACTTCGAAAAAACGGGGACCATAAACACTTATGCCCCAAACATCGGGGGAATGTCATTCTCCTCCCTTTATTTTTCTTCTCCGTTGGCGGCCACAATGGTGGTCGGCAGATCGGTCGGGACACGGAGCACACACCATCTTTTCGTTGTCTTTCTCGATTTCTTTATTTTCGTTTATATATTGTTTTTATTCTCTGCTATAAGAGTTTTTATTTCTATTATAAGAATATTTTATTCTTTGAATAAGAGTTTGCAATGATCTTATATGTAAATCTGAGAAATGAACATCGTTTTGGCATTGTGATTCAAGCAATGAAATATGGATGGAAAAATATTAAAAAAAAAAAGAAAAAAAGTGTGAAGAATGGATTGTATTTGGTGAAGCGACTGAAGAAGGAATTATAATTGAATTTATCTTTTTTGTTGTTCCTTCATATTCTTCCGCATTTGTATACTAATTCCATTGTAGTTTTTTGTCCAATTAAAGAAATATTATTTCCTTTAAAAATAAAAATTCCGGAGTAGTTACTAGTTATGGGATATCTAAGTATGAAGAAATTAATCTATATACTATAAAAGTTGGATAAGTGCCCCTATTGTGATGACACGTGGCAACAAAATGCCTCCTTCGTGCTCAAACTACGTCGTTTTATGCATGTGGATTTGTTTTTGGTGTCCAGGTGCATTGTACGAAGCGAAGAGTTGTTCTTTTGTTGACATGGCGGGCTAGGAGTCATTTTATTTAGTTTTTTTGAGTGTGTGAGTTATAAGTAATGTAAGTTAACGACCAGCAATTAAATGTCCCCCTTTGGGACTTGAAACGTTGAAGTCCTCATACATGTGCCACAGAGAAACTAGACATATTCGTTCTATCCAACTGACATGGAATGCCAAAAGTCTTACAATTAATAATTAATGCATTTGTGAGTAACTATTCATCCACATGACACGTAACGTCTAGCAATTAAACATGACCATTTCACAAGAATGCAGTGGACAGAGCTAATCTTCCCCAATCCTATTTCGACTATGCAGCTAAAGAATGTTACCCCTGTATCTACAATTCCACAAGGGAAGCTCCTCGCCGAGAGAACATCGACGATTCTTCTTGATTGAAAGAACTGAGGAAAGATCGAGCATAAAGAGGAATATCCCGCCGCAGGCCAATCTCCGACGTGCAATGCCAAGAACAAAACGAAGTCTATGTAAAGCTGATGAGTGTAGAAGAAGAGCTCGAAATTCCTCCTTCGAAACGCCGGGAAGTGACGTCACACATATCAGCAGGTCGGCCAATAGGCTAATGACACCTGGCACATTGGCTACACCTTCGTTTTCCCACTCCATTAGCTGCAACCAAAGAGTACATGACAACACAATTAATAATATGGCAGGAAATCTGAACTTTTGGTTTGAAGGCTTACTTTTTTGATGAGTCTGCCGTCCATAGACATACCTATTACATAAAGAGAGGCCATGGAGAGAAAAGAGGGCCATGGTTAGATGTCCAAGCCAAACATGATATCTTGTCGCATGTTCGAAGGTGTATGTCTATGAGTTGAAGAATAATCGATCCTCGAGAAACTGGCAAGAACAGAAAGCAAGGCAGAAGCTTCCTATCTCAGGCGTAGGCCTGTGAGCTCCAGCAAAAAATACTGAAGCACATCGACAGATTGATAAGAAGATTACACATTTATTACATAGATAGAGATTCCTATACAGCAAGCATATATATATACCTCTGTTCTCTTGAAGGCATATGCAATGAAGGAACGATTTCAAGGTTGCGCATAGTTTGCAGCATAGAAGCCCATATCACATGCAGAGAGAATAACACAATCCCATTATTTCTGTAGCTGAACAACGCCAAATGGCCCACCAACAAGAACTGGGAAAGTCCATAGACGAAAATGATGGTATTTTGTGCTCTTTTCCTGGAGATTAAATAACGATCAACGAGTTATCCCAAGCAAGAATGAGTTGACTGGGTTAGAGTTGTGAAGGATAACAGTATCTCATTTCAGATCTTTTTTAAGGTTTCACAATGAGGTTTTGTTGTCTGAAAATAATCAGAAATAATGGTCACGGGTTCCTTATCGAACGAGCAGAGAATTGCAGCTAGGAGCTCGCCGACGGAGATGCTTGCCACGCTTGTTTTTTATTTTATGTTACCCATCGTTTTTTCTTCGTTTTTTTAATGATTTTGTATTTCTATTTGTGAAAGCATGATAATAATTCTGCAGCTGAGTACGCAGCTGAGTACCTTAGGTGAGCTGCAAAGACTACGATGACCTTACGAGAATGCAAAGAGCCTGCTGTTTGGATCGATATACTGCTTCGGAGAAATCTGCGAGGTAAAACTTTATCGAGCTTTCAATTTCTCAAATTCTCATCATTAGGGAGTAGACATGAGAGCATGAGAAGCAGTTAAAGCGCCACAGATAGCATAGAAGAGCTCGAAATGTTGTTGGAGGCCTACTTTGTCGTCATTGATAGCACACTAAATAAATTGACTTCGGTATAAAACTCAGTCCCTTTGTGCTCAGCAGTCATTCTGTTCTCCTCTAACATGCGTTGGTATTGAATGCAGCTTCTTCGTGTTATCTGCAGTTGAAAGAGTACATCGATGATACAGAAGACTTCATCAACATTCAGCTGGTATAAACCCATTGTTATTTTGTTGCAGAAAATAGCAGTGAACACATTCCTTGCCAAAGATCAATTAATAATGCAGTAAATTAATGTGTAGAAGATATTAGTGCAACGGTTGTGACGGCGAAGAAGAAGAAGACGACGAGCCACAATCTGAGGAGGAAGGAGGAGAAGAACAATAAACATAGAAAGTTCATCATTTGACTAATATTATATATTACTCATAGGAAGAATTCCTTACAAAGTCGACCTCAGACGAGAGACTCATCCGACTCATGATGTGTATGTGAGAAGCCCTAAGAACGATCGCCTGAGTTACGCCTCTTGTGGGGAACGGCCTGCGTCAACTCTTTCGCGACGAGCAGCTCGCCGTTGATCTCCTCGCAAACAAGCTTCTTTTGCGAGTTTATTTAACATCTCTCCATTATCTCCGAAGGATTCAAGTTTTTTCTTCTTCCCGAGATTTTTTGCTTTGCTGTGTAGGTGCTGCAATACTCCCACATCTGCAAGTATGCTTGCTCCGAGAAATCCCCGAGCTCCAAGACATGGGCGGACCGTCGAAGGTATATATCATCATTTCATTGGAATAGTCCCAACAAATAAATATTAAGTTATCATCATTCATCAGCGGATTATTGAATCAAATAATTTAAAAAAAAAAAGAGGATCAGCATTGCCTTCGACCCGCTAGCTCGAGCATAGTGGACATGAATTCACGGTGGCACGATCTTCGGCGTATGGCCCGACGATATGCTCACGGGCGTGATGGGCGGTGACTAAGTTATGGCTGCCATGGGGAGTTTGGAATGAGGACCATCAATAGGTTTTGGCTCAACTGATTTCGACCCACACGCAAGCTTTTGGATGACGTTTCCTAAAGAGGGTTCGCAGCTAACTCCTCACCAGTATGAGGATTTCAAGTGGAAAGATTATTGCTCAATGCTTTTCAGGTTTTTGTCAACATTTGCTTTTTTTCCATTTACTACAAAATGTGCATGTTACTATGATGAGGCTGCCTTTTTATTTTTTATTTTTCGTTTTACACGTAGAATCTGAGGGAGCTGTTTAAGATCGACGCAGCTGACTATATGATGTCCATATGTGGAAACGATACCCTAAGAGAACTTTCGTCCCCAGGAAGAGCAGGAGCGTCTTCTTCCTCTCTCAAGACGTGCTTTTCATGATAAAGACAATGCGTAAATCTGAAGTTAAGGTGCAGTATTCATTTCCCCTAATGTCTCTTTTGTTTTAGTTCGTTAATTCTTTGTTTACGATCTCCTACTTTTCTTATGTTGAAGTGCACATACTAAGACTATTCTTCATTCTTGGGCAGGTTCTTCTACGAATGTTGCCCATCTACCATTACCACGTACGATGCCACGAAGACACCCTCATAACTAAGTTCTTCGGCCTTCACAGAATCAAACCGTCATCTGTTCAGACGGTAATTTGAATTTAAGAAACTGCTGTAAAAAAAACTCTGCTTTAGGGAATAATTAAATTGAAAGCTGACTTTAGGGAATGGTTGTTTCGGCATCGGTTAGTTGTTCAGGCAATGGTTAGATTCGATTCGTGTAGCTCGCTAATAAAAATTTTGGCGATGGGGATGATGCCAAGCTCAAGAGTAGGTCACGGGTGCAGTGTATCTATAGTGATTTTTGTTGTAGTAATTGTAGAGTATACATTTAATTGTGCTTGATTTCATTAGTTGTCCTTGTAATTAGGGCTTTACTTGTATTAGTCTTTAGATTAAGAACTAGTTTGATATTTATACCAAGCTTGTTTGGTATAAATACATGTAAAGAATTTGAGCTGAATAGAGAAAGTTTAGAGAATTTATCCGAAAGGCTTGCAATTCTATTTCTAGAGAGAGAAACAACAGTAACTTTCTCACTCTACTTGAATTCTCTCTCTCGATCTTAATTTGAGTTTTTCGATCGAACTTAATTGATCATCATAACTGTCGAATGACTTTGAATTCCTGCCTAGGATCCTAGAGTTGTTAATCGTAGGACCTAACAATTGGTATCAGAGCAGATTCGCTCTGTTTTGAATCGAAAATTTTAGAATTGGATCGAAATTTTATTTCGAATACTGTTCCATCGACGAGACAAGTTTTGGCGCAAAAGTTTTTCGATCCAATAACTTAATTCGGTGTGCTTAATTGACTTGAATTTGATGTTTCTGTGCTAGATTAAGTGTTAAATGATCATTCCGACTAGATCGTAGCTGTTTGAACTTCGATTTTTTGATTAATTTGATTCTAAAATTTTACTGTTGACGAAGAACATAAAGAACACGTTCTGATTTTGATGGAATTCGATATATTTTGCTTCATAACGTGTTTAATTGCTTGTTCGTGCGTGATTAGTACATGATTGAGAGCAATTACCTAAAATTTCACTATCTGATTCTTTCTTTTTTGCTCGAATCTGTGTTATGTGAAATTTTAGGTAATTGCGATCGGATTAGTTTCTCGATCGAAAAACTTGGCGCGAGAATTTTTTCTCGGTCAGAATACGAATCAGCGCTAGAATCGTCATCAGCAGAACGATTTTAGTTAGAAAATATTTCTCGAGCATTATACAACGAAAAAGCTTTTTCGAAAGAGACTTATTTTGACTTTGCATGCGTAAAACTTTTCTCTCGAAAACTTTTTTCGATCAAAACGTTTAATGCTTGACCAGGCGAAAATCATTTACACGGGAGAAATTTTTCTAGTCAACAGATTTATTTTGACTTGTCGAGAAACTTACTAACGTACTGTTTATTTACAATCGAAATAAATTCACGATCAAGAAAATTTCTTCGACCGAATGATTTTGAGCAATTTATCTCGCTCGTAAAATATCTCGCTGACAAAATTTCTCGCACGAGAACAGTACTCAGTACACTCTACTTGACGAAATTAATTTCGATCAACTTTAAAGTTGAATCGAAAATAATTGTCGATCTAATTTCGAATCAAAACGCTACAAACAAATTTTGTCACTTGTGAAGCACATTACATCATCTTCAATCTTCAAAACAATTAACGAAGATCCTTCAACACTCGACTACAATACAAAATGGATGCATACTCGCTCGGAAATGACAACTGTCCGCCGATTTTACAAGAGGCGATACACCGTATGGAGAAGCCGCTTCCTAAATTCATCGCTCTAAAGGATCAAGCCGAAAATCTACTGCAGTCTCTTGAAGAGGTACCGGCACAATTCTGGTCCTGTACCCGGGGACGAAAACAGCTACTCCCGTAATTCCACCTTCTAGGCGACTAAAGGAGCCTAGGGGAATACTCTCTGGAGGAAAGAGCTCGAGTTAAGGCTGATCTAGTAGCCTGAATACCTTCATGCAGGGCATCCCAAACGACATATACAGACAAATCGACAGCCTTTCATCGGCTAAAGGGATGTGGGATGAGCTGCATAGGATGATGCAAATGACGGAAGTTGGCATAAAGGCCAAAAGGCGAACATTATCACTGCTTACGACTCCTTCAAAGCAAAGCCGGAGGAGAGTCTATATAAAATCTACCAAGGTACCTCACTCTTCTCAACGAAGAGAGGAAGATAAAAATAACTAAGACCAACATGGAGACGAACATCAGATTTCTATCTTCTCTGCCCACGAATGGAAGAAAATATCCACTCAGATTCAACAATATAAAGATCTAGAGGAGTTGGATGTCATGCCGTGTTCGACAATCTCGCTCAGCATGAGGATGATATCCGCGAGATCTCAAAGAGCAGAAAGCAAACAACCGAAGACATTGTTGCCTTAGTCTCGGAGAAGAGGAGCTCAAGATCAAGAAAGGAAAAGATCGTTAGGCCTCCTTCACCATCAGAGTCGGAAGATGAATCGGACTCCGACATCGAGCCAAACATGAAAGCTCTTGGAAAGCAGTTAGCTCTCATTGGACAAATGATGAGCAAGAAGTACTTCAGAAGAAGTCTTCAACCTCTGCCAACAAACTTCGGACTACAAGCTCCAAAAACAAGAACGTGCACCGGGATCTCCGACTAACAAATGCTTTAACTGTGGCAAAACAGGTCACTTTGCCAGAGAGTGCACTCTTCCGAAGAAAGAGATGCAAACTACTACTCCAGAAAGCTCCAATTGACGAAACAGAAAGAAGCTGGAGTAGCTCTCATGGCCGAACAGGACCAATGGCTCGAGGACACGTCGAGTTCCGAAGAAGAGAATTTAGCCCTCATGGCCCGTCTCGACAACGAATTGGACGCCGAAACATCCATTCGTACGGACGACGAAAACGCATCCACTTCTTCAAATGAGGTAGTCTCTCCTTCCACATTATTGACCATGTTAGAATCATATCAAACGCATATGCTAACATGAAACGTGAGCAGAAAGTATTAAGGAAGTAGAGAATAAACTTGAAAGATCTCAGGAGAAGATAAGATAGTCTCGAATCAGAACTTGGACTCTAGAGCTAAAATAGAAGAACTTACTAAGAGTGTGCTTTCTAAAGAGACTAGTCAATCTCAAGAAGGACAGCAGAGTGAAAAGATTACAGAACTAGAAGACAGGCTAGCAAATAACTATAATTGTTTGGTTAGGAATCTCAATGAGAAAGCTACCTTAAATTGTAGGATAACCGAAGCTACCTCTAGAATCACTGACTTAGAAGCTCAATTATAAATATCTAACGCTAAGATTAGTGAGCTTAGTAAGGATCTAGACGCCTGTCGAGCCGCCAAACTGACGGTAGAAAATAATTATGCTCTCCTAAGCGAGGAACGCAACAAGTTGCATGCAAAAATTAATCAACCTCTTGAACCACAAACACACCACGAGGAAGTCAAAAAGGTTAATTATCAAAATTCTCTCTACAAACCCCCCTATCATAAATCATATAGAAGAGTCACAGACAAAACTAGACAAAGAACGAGAGAATTTTGAAGCTGAAAAGAAAAAATTCTTTAAGGAGATGGAAAATCTCAAGGCTTCCTCGTCCTCCCAAACTACCTCACACGCTATCATAAAAAGCGTGAAAATAGAAAAATCGCCTTCGAAAGATCAAAAGAGCATTAATAATTCTATTAAAAGTGCTAAGACTAATTCTACTTCACCTACGTCCACAGGGAGTAGGGTCAGGACTGACTACGAAGGCGAGAGTGTCTAGTTCTAAGATAAAGAAGGAGCTAGTAGATCTGAATGTTTCTGAGCATGTAATTCCTTATGTTAAAATAAAAGACACTCGTAGCAATAAAAGAACCATTCTTACGTTCAAAATAATCGCTTCTACGTGTTCACTTCAGCCTATCACCTTTAGAAGCGAAATCTCGAAATAGGCTCTACCTTGAAAATTACTACTAATCATTCTGAAACTAATGCCACAAGGAAAACTCGTAGGAAACAAGATCCAGCCATAAAGAAAGCTTATGGCGCCGTACATGACTGTACTCACCTAAGGTATCCCGTAGAAATTAAATCCCCCAAGCACCTAGGAGACTATCACAAGAAAAGATCTTTTCCTCGATCAAACCTTCCAAAGCATTTGTACGTGCTGAAATTAACCTTCCCTGCAAGGTTCAACCCAATGGGTTCCTAAATCTCCGCCTAGAACGACAAAAGCCAAAGGGCCAAGTCTCCTATAGAGGCAAAACCCAAATCCACTTCTCCAAAGGGCAATGGGTTATTAAGACTCCTCCAAAAATAGATTTAGGAATCATATCTGAACCCAAAATTAAATCTGCTAATCTGAGAGGACCCATGCTTAAGTGGGTACCTAAAGCTCTCTAAATTGTTTTTTGCAGATCCATCAAGTGGTACCTCGACTCTGGTTGCTCCACACACATGACTGGTAAACAAGAGCTGCTGAGCAACTACAAAGACCGACCAAACGGCAAAGTCAGATTTGGGAACAATGATTCAGCCCCGATTCTAGGACTTGGGGGATATCATTCTAAAGAATCTGACCATAAAAGATGTCTCATACGCCGAAGGCGTCCGCCATAACTTGTTCAGCATAGGCCAGTTCTGTGCCAAAGGATTCCAGGCGGTCTTCCATGCTGATCGGTGCAGAATTTTGAATAGTCGGGACACAGAACTCCTTCAAGGACTTCGGAGATCCAATCTTTACACGATCAACCTGACGTCCGTGCGGCCTTCGACAGCTGTATGCCTCATCTCCCAGATTGATTTACAGAGGAACAGCTTATGGCATCAACGACTATCTCATCTGAATATGAAAGCTCTCCAACGTCTATCTAGAAAAAAGTTGGTTCACGGTCTTCCAACTATACTACTACAAAAGAAGCATCAATGTTCGGCATGTCAATTAGGAAAGATGAAGCGAGCGTCTCATCATGTCAAGCTAATTGCGTCTACTTCACGACCATTGGAACTAATCCATATGGATCTCTGTGGGCCGATGTAGACACAGAGTATCAATGGACGCAAGTATGTGCTAGTCATTGTCAATGACTTCTCTCGCTACACTTGGACAAAGTTCCTCCGAACCAAAGATGAGACAGGGGACTTGATTATCAATTTTCTGACACCACTCAGAATCTGCTGTTATTCGAACAGACGACACTTAGTTCAACAATAAACGTCTCAATGAATTTTTGTCAGAAGCTTGGAATTAGTCAACAATTCTCAGCCGCAAACACCAGTCGTTGAAAGGAAAAACCAAACCCTAGTGGAAGCAGCTCGTACAATGCTGATCCATTCGGGACTTCCACACTTTCTATGGGCTTGAAACAGTCAATACCGCTTGTTTTCTCCAAACAGGACGGTGGTTCACAAACGGTTCAACAAGACTCCGTACGAGATTGTGAATAATAGAGTGCCCAACATCTCTTTCCTTAAAGTCTTCGGGTGCAAGTGCTTTGTGGCGAACGACAGAGAGCAACGTGCAAAGTTCGACCCTAAAGAATTCGAAGCAACTTTTGTCGGGTATTCTTCAATATCAAAAGCATACCAAGTATACATCAAGTCCAACCGAACTATTAAGGAAAGCTATAATGTCACTTTCCACGAAGTGGCAGTAATGGCTTCTGGTCAACTCAGTCCAGAACCCGTGCCTAACCCGATGGTTCCTGCTCAACTCAGTTCAGGACCCGTGCTCAACCCGTTGGTTTCTGAAGACAACATTTCAGAACCCGTAATCACTGGTGTGTTGGCACAAAACCAACAGAAGATGGCAACAACTTCGAAGTCAATGTCAGAAGAAGCAACGAGACTTGCATTAGACGACTTGGATTTTCTCTTCGAACTGGTATATCGGTCATACACTACTACACCTACCGCGGATTCTCCATCCAACTAGACCGAAGTACCATGTTCATCTCACGTCTCTACCCCACCCAATCCAGAATCGCCACAGGACAACGTAGAACCTACAGCGGTCCTCGAGGAAGTATCATCAGAGACGATCGATCCAAGTGTAGAAATGGAACTTCCTCAGACAATTGATCAATCAGAGACTATAGGAAATCTAGACCGACAGATGGCTGATGCATCAACTTCAGCTTTGCCTCATGAGCGCAAGTGGACTAGAGGTCATCCGGTTGATCAGACAATTGGCGATCCTTCGGATGGTGTGAGGACACATCGTCAACACAGTCTTTTCAGTTGCTTCCTTAGCCAAAATGAGCCTACCAAGGTAGCAGACACACTTCGAGACCCGGATTGGACAATTGCAATGCAAGAGGAAATCAATCAATTCGAACGTCTTCAAGTGTGGACCTTGGTACCCCCCGTCCACATGGGAAAACAGTGGTCGGAACTAAATGGTTTTTCAAGAACAACAAAAATGAAGATGGTGAAGTGATCCGGAACAAAGCAAGGCTAGTTGGAAGGGATACAATCAACAGGAAGGCATCGACTACAATCAGACATATGCTCCTGTTGCCCGAATCGAAGCTATCTGCCTTCTGCTGGCTTATGCGGCTCCCAAAGACTTCAAAGTCTATCAGATGGATGTTAAGACCGCCTTTCTCAACGGTGTGTTAAAAGAAGAAGTCTACGTCGCTCAGCCGGAAGGTTTCGTTGATCAAGAACATCCCGATCACGTCTATCGCTTGGACAAAGCTCTCTATGGATTAAAACAAGCCCACGTGCTTGGTACGATGTCCTGAGTGATTTCCTCGTGAAGTCTGGATTCATACGAGAAACGATAGACACAACCCTCTTCATTAAATGGCAAGACAAAGATCTGATGGTCGTGCAAGTATACGTCGATGACATCATCTTCGGATCAACAAATTCTCGGCTCTGCAAGAAATTTGGAGATCTCATGAAGAGCAAATTCGAGATGAGTCCCTTGGAGAGATGCAATTTTCTTAGACTTTCAAGTCAGGCAGCTCAATGATGGAATTTTCATCAGTGAGACTAAATACATCAAGGTTATTCTAAAGAAGTTCCATCAAGACCAGAGCAAGCCTCTCAGCACTCCTATGTCACCAAGCTTCAAGTTTGATGCCGATCCCTCTGGTAAATCGGTCGACATCACACTGTATCGCAGCATTATTGGATCTCTTCTCTATCTCACTTCGAGCCAGCCGGATATCATGTTTGCCACCTGCTTGTGTGCCTGTTTTCAAGCCGATTCCAAAGAATCCCATATGCTTGCGGTCAAAAGAATTCTACGTTACCTTAGGGCACTTCTACCCTTGGACTATGGTATCCAAAGGGTACGAATTTCAACTTATTGGTTACACTGACGCTGATTATGCAGGTTGCCGAATGGACAAGAAAAGCACGTCCGGTGGCGCTCAATTTCTAGGCGAAAAGCTGGTCTGCTGGTCATTCAAAAAGCAGAACTGTGTGTCCACTTCGACGGCCGAAGTAGAATACGTAGCTGCCGCCAGTTGTTGCTCACAGATGCTGTGGATACGGACACAGCTTCGCGACTATGGGTACAATCTAAATAATATACCCATATATAGTGATAGTCAAAGTGTCATCGCCATTACTTGCAATCCTGTTTATCATTCACGCACAAAACACATAGACATTAGATATCATTTTATCAAAGATCACGTAGAAAAAGGCACGATAGAGATGTACTTTGTGAACACGGAGTTTCAACTAGCCGCATTTTCACCAGGCTTTGGATGAGAAACGATTGCAATTCCTTGTAGGAAAATTAGGCATGTTGAATCTTCCATAATATGTGCATTACCTGATCTTCTGTGCTATCACATCTCTATTCTATGTGTTTTCCATGCTTATTTTGTCTTTATCTTGCGTGATAAACAAATATTAATAATAATAATAATAAAAAAAATAATTACGACCCGCTCCCATCGGATGCTGAGATGATTCAGGACTTCTTGCACATGGGATACCAACCGCCGCTCACAAGATTAGCTCAGGTCCAGAGCAGCGGAATCCCACACCCGTGGAAGACACTCTTCGGATTAGTGAATAAGTATCTGTCGCCCAAGCACGCAGGATTCGATAAGGGCAACAACTTGAGGATCTTCCACGGAATCGCCTTCTCAAGAAATTATGACTACACTCAGCTGATCTGGAACGACCTCGCGGACCAGATTCGGCAGAAGGAGAACCGGCGATCAAAGACGTGCCTTATGCTCGGTGGTTCAACGTCATCATCAGGGAGATTATGGTGCTGCACCAGAACATCCCCCAGCTACCTCCTGGTGGAAACTATCAGCCGCCAAGGCTAAAATTTTTCCACAATCCACGGATCACGAACTGGACCAACCGTCGATGCCGATTCTGCTCAACCTACACAGGCTCGCCGACCCCCCGCGGGAGCTGAGTATCAGAGATTTTGTTGGGAACACAACTTAACGGAAGAAATGATCAGAGGGCCCGACGGATTACCATATGAGCCCTCCCCAACCGGAACACCAGACAAGCCCTGACGACGCGATGATAGATGTTGTCGCTCAGGAGCTTCAACAGGAGTCTCCCTTGGTCGAAAAGCCAATGCCCGACGTAGATGATACCTTGATAGACGTCATGGCTACAGAGATGGCGCTCGAGGCTCCTGCACATGAATTATAAGTGGAAGTGCCCGTACATGTTGGCGTGCTCGAAGAAACTTTTGAGGAGGTTCTTCAACAAGAAGCACAGCACGAGATAGAAATGGGGCAAAGCTTTCTTCCACCGTTGACGGATCAGGCACTGGAGGACGTCAATCGTGACCTCACTCCTCACACGGCCACTCCGTCTGACACGGAGTCTGACGAGGAAATAAGCCTGATAAGGAGGACTCCCGGAAGACTAAGCTTTCAGCTGGAGTCCCTCTTCCCGGCCGTCACTGCCGCACCAGATACTACGCTGACCACATCTACAAGTGTTGCTGGCACTTCTTCGCTCAATCTTGAGCCGCAACCTCATCACGTGGTGTCTGGTTCGCAGGCGCAAACCTGAGCCTGCCTTAACACCCATAGAGATGAATCTTCTGGATTCGACTTGAGGATGGGGTGAAAGTCTCATACAGTCACAACCTCAAGTGACTGTGAGCCAACCTGACGAGTCGGTGTCTACTCAAGGGTTGATAACAGGCGACAACAGTCGTCCTGGTCCATCAAAGAAGGCGTCCGCACCCTTTGTGACGAACGAGCAGTTCCAAGCCGCTCTCTCTGCCGCTGTACGTCTATGGAAGACAAAATCACGGAGAGAGTACTTCAAGCAATCGAGAAATCCCAAAGAGATACCGGGAAAGCACCTGTCTCTGAAGGCCCTCCATCACTAACCAATCCCACACCTCCACAACCCACACCTACCGACCCTTTAGCCACTTCCTCCATCCTCATCAACCCATACACCATACCCATAACCGAGCTCCACGACATATTACTCGCCCGCTTGATCGGCCTGTCCATTCGGTCGCCTCAAGAGGAATCCCTCTATCGGCGATTGGTGGATCATCCTGAGCCACCGACTGACACCTGCCGAGGCCAAAGCTCCTACTCCCTCCGGCGCAGACATGATGATCCTGACGATCAGATCATCATGAGGGGGAGAAGAGGCAAGGACATCTACGACTGGCCAAGGACAAGGCTCGGGTGCTACGCAGACAAGCGCTAGAGCTGGTGCAACCCAAACTAACCGCCAAAACCCAAACCCAAACCCAAACCACCCAAACCCACACCCACAACACGCACCGCACCGCCCACATCGACCCACCAACCTTTCACCTCAGGACGCCTCCGCACACGCCACCGATCTACTCAAGCCCCTTGCTT
The DNA here is from genome assembly GCA_027422505.1 of Craterostigma plantagineum. Lineage (NCBI taxonomy): Eukaryota > Viridiplantae > Streptophyta > Magnoliopsida > Lamiales > Linderniaceae > Craterostigma > Craterostigma plantagineum. The sequence continues at coordinate 15,508 of JAPQWV010004347.1, forward strand.
ACGAAAGAAGAAGCAAGTGCTGCGATGCTTGTAGCTCTGGCAGCTACCCAAGCTACTCCCTCCGTCGCTCCAGACCAACCGGGACCCTCTGGACATGGCATCAATCCGCATGAGGTCCTAGACAAGTATATTTTCGAAGGGCAGTGGATGAACCCATTCCATGCCCGAGGAGCATCAGAGACAACGGCTTCAGGACGTCCGCCACTTCTTACAACAAGCATCCATGGACCTCGTGATCATAGAAGACGACGAACTTCAGGAAGGTATAGACTACCAAAGAGATATCCCAAGGCTACCGGAGTTGATCGCACAATGAGCGGCTTCCCCTACAAGACAGATGCCAGGGACCGTTCGGATCGACACGCCGTGGGAGAACATCCACATAGAGATACCCTTCCTTGAAGAAGTCGGGGAAAACATTTGGAGGTCACCGGATCGGATCAGGAAGCCGGATGAGTTCGAGCTGAGAGGGATCTCTCACTGGGATCAGCAGAAGAGAATGACTTATCTGTGGATGCTGACCCAACTAGGACCGGACGTGAGGCTGGGGATCTCGAAGAAACGACTGAAGAGTCACTTCAGGGAACTCTCCCCAATTTGCCAACTCCTCAGTGTCTACTGTGCAAAATGAGGACTTCCAACACCTCACTATGTTATCGAACGAGTGGACAGGACCCGAGAGGAACTGAGCGAGAGCGACCTACCGTACCTCCCTGCCGACGAGGTACACCACCTCTATCCACTGTGCATGGAGAAGTACAAAGGTCATCAAGGCTTCATTAAGAAAGAAGGCCTCGATGGGCTCTACCGGTTCATGATGCGAGAAGTCAAGTACTTCGCCGCTCACGACCTTCAGATGGCTCTAGAGAGCAACATGAAGAAGGTCAACATGGTTGAACCACTCTTCAAATGACCCGAGATCGAAGGGCTTCCAAGCAATCACGTGCATATCAGCTCTGTCATCGGCATCACCTACAACAATCCAATTGCCAAGAAGAATAGGATGATGCTGAAGACAGAAATTCATAAGTTTTGCAACGGAACGCTCAAGGTCGTCAGGAGAAATATCGAGCAAAGGTTGGAAGAGATCAACAGAGACACGATGCTGAGGATCCACCGGTTCGTGAGAGAACAGCCGCTCCTGATGGAATTACTAGAAGACATCAAGGAGCGCCTGAAGCTCAGGGAGACCGTTAGAGACTACGAGCATGCGCTGGGCTTGCACAGATCGTGCTACGCCCGACGAGGACAAACAGTGCGGAGACGCAATCAAGCACAAAGGGGGAGATTGTAGAGTATACATTTAATTGTGCTTGATTTCATTAGTTGTCCTTATAATTAGGGGTTTTATTGTATTAGTCTTTAGATTAAGGACTAGTTTGACATTTATACCAAGCTTGTTTGGTATAAATACATGTAAAGAATTTGAGCTGAATAGAGAAAGTTTAGAGAATTGATCCGAATGGCTTGCAATTTCGATTTCTAGAGAGAGAAACAATAGTAACTTTCTCACTCTACTTGAATTCTCTCTCTCGATTTTTAATTTGAGTTTTTCGATCGAACTTAATTGATCATCATAACTATCGAATTACTTTGAATTCCTGCGTAGGATCTTAGAGTTGTTAATCGTAGGACCTAACAGTAATTTTGCTCGAGAGTCATACAATACATAGTTTTACGATAAAATAATAGATTCTTTGTTACGTCGGAACACTAATGTCTGATACAATTTTGATTGAGATTTCTTGCTCCTTTGTTCTTCTTTATAGAGTAAGTTGAAGCAATAGGAATGTTGTCTTTGCGATGAATCACACTATTGGTTTTGTAAGAGCAGTCTTTGTAATATAAGATTTGTCGTATGGATTAGATTATCTTTGTTTTCCTGGCTATAGATAATATAATATATAGTTTGTTTGTGTTGATCGAGGTGTTCGTATTTATATTATATATACGTATATTCGAGAACAGCTGCAAATTTCATTCTTTTATTTAATAAAAATAAAATAATAAATAAAGTTAAAATTAAAAACTAAATTATCCATATATATAAATCTTTTGATTTATTTATTTATTAGAAATAAAAATAGCACAGGAAGTTTGTGAAGAGTCTCGGTCTTCGTTTTCATCCTTTCAAATTATGGGGACGAAATCGACCCCGTCCTCGACCATGCAGTGATTTTTTTTGACATTATCCAAATTTAGAACCAATTTGGTTCAAAATCGACAAAATCGGGAATTAAATTGGTCTATACGAAACACTGGGGGCTAAACTGGTCCATGTAGTAAACATCAAAGACCATTTGAGATTCACCCCTTTACACGACATGGATATTTTAGATTGAAGAAGGAAATATTAGCAAGGATGTGCTCCACAGAATTTGAGCGTTTTGATATGTTAAAATTCAGTCCTATGCGCCAAAAAACACTCTTTCAATCATTCTTCAATGAGCATATAGCATGAATTACAATATAACTGTTAATCATTTTTGTTTTATACAATCGTGTCGATTCACGACTAACAATAATATTCTAAGACCCGGTCTCGCTGTACTTATATATCACATAGAAATGTCATTGAATGTCTAGATATTTTATTATTTTATGAAAGATTGACAAACTTTTCTTTGAATATATCGTCCACTTAGAAAAATCAACATAATTCATTGCTCATAGGCTAATAACTGCAATGTAATTGTGTCATATTACAAATGTCTCAGAATATATCGTGCGAAGGTTTAAGACCATGTCACGTATCAAAAGAACGATGTTTAAGTTTGCATAATTGTAGGACCGTAAGACTGTGAGGCTGCACTACCTAGACATTGTAAGACTGCACAATGCACGACTGTGAAACTGCATGCCACTATGAGACTTGCACTACTTAAATATTGTAAGACTGTAAGACTGCACAACTACTATTTAAACAATGTAACTGTAAGATGCATAGCTATAGGACGACACTACTTAGACTTTGTAAGACTGCAGGGCTGCGAGACCGTTGAATATGTTTTCTATTATCGTTTTAAAGCAAAGGATAATCTTCCAATAATTTTATACTACACAATAAAAGAATGATGTGACAAAATCTATGTCCAATGTTTTCTTCTGGATTGTAGAAAATGAAGATAATCAACACAGATTCATGCAGTCGAAGAACATATCGGAAATGGAATCGAAGGTGATAGAATTAAAATAAAAAAGAAGCAATATTCCACATTTTCTTTCTTGAGTTTTTCTTTTTATTTTATACGGTCGCCGATTCAAGACTAACGTAATATTCTAAGACCCGGTCTCGCTTACTTATATATCACATAAGAAAAATGTCATTGCGTGTCTGAATTTATTATTTTATGGAAGATTGAAAAATTTGCTATGTATATTGCATCCACTTTGAAAAAGCAACGTAATTCATCGCTCGTATGCTAACAACTGCAGTGTCTTGCGTCATATTACAAAATATCTAAGAATATATAGTGCGAAGGTTTAAGACTCTGTCATGTCTGTGTGATCAAAAGAACGATGTTTAAGTTTGCATTAAACTGTAAGACTGCGAGGCTGCACTACTTAAACATTATAAGCTTGTACAATGCACGACTATGAAACTACATGCCGCTATGAGACTACACTACTAAAATTTGTAAGACTGTAAGACTGCACAACTAATATTTAAACATTGTAACTGTGAGATGCATAGCTATCAGACGGCACTACTTAGACATTGTAAGACTGTAGGGCTGCGAGACTGTTGAATATGTTTTCTATTATCGTTATTGTAAAAAGCAAATGATAATTCTGCAATAATTTATACTACACAATAAAAAGAACGATGTGACAAAATCTAAGTCCAAATGTATTCTTCTGGATGGTAAAGAAGGAAGACGATTCAACACAGATTCATGCAGTCGAACAACATATCGAAGAAGGAAACGAAGGTGATAGAATTAAAATAAAAAAGAAGCAATTTTCAACATTTTCTTTCTAATTTAGTTTTCATTTTATTTTATACGGTCGTGTCGATTCACGACTAACGATATAAGACACGGTCTCGCTGTACTTATATATCACATAAGAAATATGTCATTGCATGTCTATATATTTTATTATTTTGTAGAAGATTGAAAAACTTTGCTTTGAATATTGCGTCTACTTAGAAAAAAGCAATGTCATTGCGTCTACTTACAAATGCAGTGTATTGCGTCATATTACAAAATATCTCAGAATATATGGTGCGAAGGTTTAAGACTGTGTCACGTTTGTGTGACCAAAAGAACGATGTTTAAGTTGCATATTGTAAAACTGTAAGACTGTGAGGCTGCACTACTCAAACATTGTAAGACTGTACAATGCACGACTATGAAACTGCATGCCGCTATGAGTCTGCACTGACCAAAATATATATTTGCAATGATTTGTTCACTTACCTAGCAACACATGGGGCCCCAAACTGCACTTACCTACTTAAATATTGTGATACTGTAAGACTGCACAACTACTATTTAAACATTGTAATTGTAAGACGCATAGCTATCAGACGGCATTACTTAGGCACTGTAAGACTGCAGGGATGTGAGACTGTTGAATATTTTTTTATTATTTTTATAAGCAAGGGAGAACGACATTTTTAGTTCCCGATGTTTGAGGCATGGGGTTTTCCGATCCCCCATGTTCCGAGGTGGCCTTTTAGTCCCCAATGTTATCGATTTTGGACGGTTTTCGTCCTTCGATTAATTTAATAGCTAATATAGACGAAATTTAATAAGTGAGAGCCCACGATCTCCTTTTACTTGACGTAAAACCTCATAACGCATTTTCTTCTTCGACTTACACGCACATGAACATCATTATAAATCACATTTAGGAAAGGATCGACAACCTTGAAAATGAGTTAAATGCAATACGCTATAATGCTCACGCGTTTAAGTCGAAGTATAAGATGTGCTATGAGGTTTTACGTCTAAAGAGGACATCGTAGACTCTCACGTGATAAATTTCGTGTAAAGAAGCAATTAAATTAATCGAGGGAACCGTCCAAAATCAGTAACATTGGAGACTAAAAGTATCATCTCAGAACATGTGGACCAGAAATGCCCATACCCCAACCATTGGGGACTAAAAATGTTGTTCCCTGAAAAGCAAAGGATATTCTGCAATAATTTTATACATTAAAAAGAATGATGTGACAAAAGCTAAGTCCAAACGTATTCTTCTGGATGGTAAGGAATGAAGATGATTCAACACAGATTCTTGCACTCGAAGAACATATCGAAGAAGGAATCGAAGGTGATAGAATTAAAACAAAAAGAAGCAATTTTAACATTTTCTTCTTGAGTTTTTCTTTTATTTTTTCCTGAGCAGGAGTAATGGCAAAAAATCATCCCTCAAACCTCAAAATTAAGTGACATTTGGGCATCGAATATTTTTAGACATGCATATTGCTTCACTACCTCATGCAACTGATCTTTTTTATTTGTTTGTTTTATAGTCATCGCTCAATTCATCTTCTTGAAAACTCTTTTTTAGATATGTAGTTGAAGAAGTGGTAAACATGTGGAAAGTCACATATATTGCTTCGGATGACAAAGAACAAAAGTGCACACATACCATTAATTTGTGAAATGTGTTCTCATTTTCAATAGGTCTTTTGTGATTTGGTATTTGAAGAATAGATTTGTCTTATGCTACATTAGGCTGTTTGTTTTTGCCTCTTACTCATCTTCTCTAAACCAAAATAAGATTTAAGAGCTCATATTGTATGCTGGTCGACGCTTATATTACAAAATATCTCAGGATATATAGTGCGAAGGTTAATACTGTGTCACGTTTGTGCGACCAAAAGAACGACGTTTAAGTTTGTATGATTTTAAGACTGTATATTTTGATGCTGCTTGCACTACTTAAACATTGTAAGACTGTACGATGCACGGCTATGAGATTGTACTACTTAATATTGTACGACTGTAAGCGTGCACAGCTACTACTTGAACATTGTAACGCCGTAAGATTGTACGGCTGTGAGACTATATATATGTTTTTTATTGTTGTTTTTATAAAAAGCTATGGATAATCCTGCAATATATTACACAATAAAAAGATTCGTAATTTATATTACATAACAACCGACTGACTTTTTTTCTTTTATTACATGGTGTTACTTGGGATGAAAAAAAAAACCCCGTGCCATGCACGGTCTAAACCTTGTTCTATTAAAGATATGAATTTGCAAGCCATCTTTGTCATGAAGTTTGTAAATTCATTTTTTATAGTAAAAGCTCACCATATTTCACTATTGATTTTCGATTATGAAGAAATTGATTCTTAGTATTGTCAGCACATTGGCTAGCCCGGCCCGCCCCACCAAAGCTGACAGTTCTATTGATTCTATAGTTACAATTGTTTATTTTTTTAATTTTTTTTGGCGGTTTTCGTTTTGGTTTAATTAATTAATTTTTTTTACTCGTTCGAAAATTTATGATTTGAATTTGAATCCGATTTTTTTATTCGAATAATTTTCAAATACGAAAACAAATATTAAAGTATTCGATTCAATTATTTATCGGAATATATATTTGAAATATTTCGATATATATTTAAAATAATATTTTCATTATAACGAAAGATCGAAAAAAATTATATGATAGGAGTACTTAAATATATTTGATAATAAAATATTTTCATATTCGAATATGCAATTCAATTTTCCGAATATGAATACAAATATTAAAGTATTCGATTCAATTATTTATAGGAATATTCGAATAGTTAATTAAATAGATTACAATATGCTATTTCAATCGTTAATTAAATACGGAAAGAACAGTATTCAACTCGTTCTGTCTTACAACCCTAGTATGTGTACTCAATATGGGAGCTCCCCCAATACCCTCAAGTGAAAGAACAGGCGAATGGGAAGTTTTTGTTGCAATGAATGAAGATTCATACAAAAAAAATTAGGTGGTTTTAATTCAATACAATTCTGCCAATCAAACTGGTTCCATTGAAGAGAGTAAGATTCTCAGTTTGGCAAATTTCCATTCAAAAAAGATGAGGTGGTTTTAATTCAATACAATTCTGCCAATCAAACTGTTTCAATTGAAGAGAGTAAGATTCTCACTTTGGCAAATTTCCCTTTGGCACAGAGTTCTGGAGCCATTATGTTTACTTCTATACTGTAAATTAACGAGATAGTACGTTATCGTTAAAAAAATACCCAAATCATAATAATATTTATCACTGACAGGTGAGTTGCAAATGAATCGAATCTTTTGTTCGTTCGATTCGAAATTTAGATTTTATTCGAACTTAGAATATCAAATCAACAACCTTTTTCTCTCCTATGCCTTTCGTTCGTTCAGGTTCGATATTTTGGTGTAATAGGTGTAGAGGAACCGTACCAATCCATCCCGAACTTGGTGGTTAAACTCCACTGCGGTGACGATAATGTAGTGGAGGTCTTGCGGAAAATAGCTCATCGCAAGAATGATAAAAGCTTAACATCTCTCATTCTTATTTCTTTTTCAATGAAAAAAATGAAAAACAAGAAGTCCGAATAAAAGGATTTTTTTTCTTTATTCGAAGAATTTTGAAATGAATATGATATAACAATATTTGATTCGTCATTTTCGAATATTCGATTAGAATAATGTTAGTATAGCTAAATGATATAACATATTATAAATACTTGTAATTAAAGTCACATATTAATATGAAATGCTTAAAAAAATATAACCCAAACTTAAAAGCCCAAATATTTTAAATTAAAATAAATACACTAATAAACAATTAAAAAATCTAGAGAGTTTGCTAAGTTTCCTTTTATGCCGTACAATATATTTATTCCTAGATAGTTTTTTTACTTATATATAATATTTGTTTTTTTAAATAGTTTTTCAGAAAACGAATTCGAAATATTCGAATATTCGCGAATATATCAAAACAAATATGAATACATAATTCCAAAATAACGAATACAAATAGAATAAGATGATATTCGACTCGATTCGATCGTTTGCAACCCTACTAATCGAACGCGACACAATTTTCATGAGTGATAATTCTGTGCTGCAACCAGAGTTCAAAAGGACCCATCATTGGAAACATTTCTATTGCAACTCCAATTCTGCCTAAAACAGTACTAATTGAAACTTCCAAAAAAAAGTCTTTTTTAACTCCGACAACAGCAGCAGAAATATCGCAGCCATGGTTCGCCGGATCGCCGTTAAGGCGGCCGGAACGGCCGAGTTGGAACCGGAACGATGGCCTCCGTGCCAAAGTTCCGGCTTCTTCACGGAGTTTGATTGGAACGGCCGAAAAAAACGGCCGAAACGGAGTTTTTTCGGGTGGAGCGGCGATTTTGGATCGGTATCGGCGATAAAGCGGCCGGTGGAGCGGTGGGACGGTGATTTGTGGCCGGATTCGGATTTTAGGGTTTCAGATGCAAGCTTTAAAAGCTCTGAGGTTGAAGACGATTGATTTTAGTTAAAATATTCATTTCCGTACTTATAGTGGGCTGAGCCTTTAATTTTAGAAAGTGACCCAGTATTTAGGCCCATTTGAACAAAATAAAATTTACAAATGATATCAACCTTAATAACAACGTTTACAAATAATATCAACGTTAAGGCCCATAGAAAGTGACTAAATTATATTTATTTGTTAAAAAAAAACAGATATCAACGTTTAATACTTGATATCAACCTTTATTATGTTAAATAATTAAATCTTATTTATTTGTAACCTTTTTTTAGTATCATATATTGCTGAATTACAAATGGCTTGCAACTAACCATATGATTTATATATTTTAAAGCCATCATAAATTATAATGTTAGCTTTATATTTTTTACATTAGTATTTATACAATATTTTAATAAATTAGTGGAACGCCCGTAACCGTCCCGTTAAAACACTGGAACTGGAACGCTCGTGTCCGTTCCGACGTCCGTTCCGTTTCAGCGAACCATGATCGCAGCATGAAGGAATGAAGCCAAAATTACAAGCAGCCTATTTCAATTTGTTTGAAAAGGGAAGCAGAATAACAGAATTAAAATAGTAAATTGTTTTTAGAAAAGTGATCATACACGGCTACCAGGAATTTAATGAGGCCGATTCATGAGGTTACAATATTATTCATGAAGCTATTTCCCAGAAAAAACCCAAAATTAACCAACCATTATAAGAAAGTCGAAATTTTAGGATAAATATTTGCCATAAAAAACCGTAATGAATAACCGATTTGCTATTAAGGAAACGCCACTCCATGAGTTTGGTTGGGATCAGACTGACGTGCAAATTGAATCGTTCAGCCCAGCAGAAAATTCAAAACTTTTAACTGCCTATGAAAACTAGAAACGATTAGGTTGCTCATCATCTCCCAATACCCAAATCAAGACATAAAAACACACGAAATGAGGAAAGAAAACACAAATTCGTAAATCAATATGAATAATCGAAAGGAATCGAAGTTCAATCAAGGGAAAATGTTTACACAGTGCGGAAAGCACATTTACAAATCCGTAGCATGGGGTCGAGCATTATTAGGAAAAAGACCCTAGAACTTAATGGGCCAATAAATAAAGATATGGGCCTTTTGATATTCTGAAGCCCAGTTATAATTGGGTCGCACGGATAATCGATTTCACCAACTTTCGACTTCAACAATTTCTTTAGACTATGTTTATCAATGACCCGGACAATCGGTTGTGCAATATAATTAAATAAATAAATCAAACAAGTAAATATTCCGCACAAACCTCCCACAACCCGGTTGGTGGACCAACCTGTTCACCAACCGGTTGTGCACAGTTTTCAAAACTGTTTTGTGGTTTTTATTGATTTTTATGATACATTTAATTATCTATTAAAAATTTTATTTTTATTTTTTTTTACCAAAGGGTATGATTTTTTTCTCTACATAGAGACTAATTGTTACAATTTTGAGTCACAATTTCAAATTATCTATTTCTCTATTACATTCGATAATCTATCATAATTTCAATTATATGACCAAAGTATCTAAATTTTATATATATATGTAATCTATTTTCAACATTCAAATACTACTAAAAATATATAAATATAAAATATTACAGGTTGTGATGAGTTTGTTGATAAATGATGAAAATTATTGAAGGGTTGTGAATTTGGATGAGAGAGAATTAATATTTTATTCTCATGATCGGTTGTGAATGTTGGATAACATAATCTTATGTGCATTTTAGATGCGAAAAAAGAGAAGGAAAGGTAAATCCAATGATTGGACGAGTTATTATTTAGATCACTTCTCCGTAATCATCACTGAGGACGAAATTTTCCAGAAAAACGAATGATCTTTACACAATGGGAGCAGTTCGAAATAATATCTAATAGTTCATACTCCTAAATAACCTATTCTTGAACATTCGAACAAAAGAAATAAGAAAAGATGAAAGTGCAAATGTTTGATTGAACGTCGTATAGAAGGAAATAGTAGCAACCAAATTTATCTAAGATTCGTCGTCCCGAGCTCGAACTATCGACCCGTCGACCCGCGCTATGGCCGGAAACAAAACCCCTGATGATCCGCATTAACGACCCGCTTCGAATCCTCGTCGACGACCCCTTGGCTCTCCTGCCCTTCGCCTTATCCCTCTTTTCATTACCGGGAAATTCTTGACTTCCCTGCAAACTTATCCAAAATCACCAGAAATCGCGAACGACGACGAACAATCTCAGCCCTCATCTCTCCCCGAGTTGTTATTACCGTGAAAATAATCCCCTGTGCCCTTCACCACGCCATGATCCTCTTCTCCTCTTCGAACGACCACAAAACGTCCACCTCAGCATTTCGAACGAAGCTCTTGAGAGTCTCATAGAATCCATTCTCCTTTTCGGGGGAATCCTTCATCTCATTGCTCGCAAAATCCGAGATTTTTTTAGTTCTTGCCCGAGTTTGGACACTGTAGATGTGATGCTGTCCAAATCCAAGTTTGCTGCTTTCTTCACGTTTTCGAGCTCGTAGGTCAAACTCGAGACCCTTGCAGGCCTAGTCTCCTAAAGTGTTCGTCTGAGTTTTCTTCTCCTTCTTCTACTCTTCGAATGGAGAATTATCGTAGATTTAAAGCTCGACGAGGTTCGAGTTTCTGGGACTTCGCTCTTACAGCTTTTATCCCTTCTGATCGAATTATTTCTTGCACCACAAAGTGTAGTAACGTGGTTTGCCGTCTGTTCCTTTGACGTCTGATAGTTTTAAGAGAGTGTCGAGCTTGAAAGCTTGGGCCCACCGCGAAGGTTCCGTCGTTCATTCTGTTTCCTGTTTTTAGGACCGCTTCTAGAAGCTTCAGGAACAATCTGCTCTTTCGAAGCTCCGTGCAAGCAGCCTTTGGACAGAGAAAGAAAGAAAATGGTTTTTGCGATAAATAGATTTCGATTGTAATAAATATGCGAAAACGAAAAGAAAATTGGAGATCCTGAGAATCGAATCTCACTCCAACACTTGGAACGATTCCTTCAACAGGGAAACGTCCTCTTGAATTGTGGACATGAAGAGCAACGATTCGAGCCTCTAAAAAGCGTGCGGTGTATCGACCAAGACTTTAAGAAGCGCTCGGCGGGTCCAATTGGGAGATTTCGCCGCTGTATAGCCTCAGCTTAAGTTCCTCGTCGTTCGTCGGGCCATTTTAATAACGTCTGGATTAGATTGGCGGGAAGCTCATTGCCTGGTATATACATATATATATATATATATATATATACATAAATGATAAAAATTCGATGCAATGAAATCCCAGAAAATGATTTTAGTAACTGAAAAAAAAAAAGATTATACCTTCTTCGAGCGCATCGCAGACTTCTTCTGTAGTAACATTCAGCGCTTTGAGCATGATTGCGAGATCTGCGCCTTTTTTGGGATCGATCAAGCGACGAATTGTTTTGAACGTCATGAGACGAAGACTCTTTCTTCGCCTCGTTCATGCTCTTTTCCGAAGGTGCGTAACCGAAGAGGGTTTCTATCATCCTTCGTTGAACCTAATTTGTCAAACAATTATTGAAATCGGTAGTTTATAGAGGCTTAATTATACTATCAGACCTGTATATTAGAGGAGTGACGTTTTAAGAACATTTAAGTTAGCAATTTTAGTCATGAAGACTAAAATTCCCACCTTTTAACTTAAGTGTTCCTAAATTGCTTCAATTTTGATACTTACGGGACTGAAACTGCTATCCTTAACTTAAGTGTCCTTAAACAAAACGTCACCCCTTCTTACACAAAAATATAATTAAGATATGCACAAAATATAAAGAAAAAAGAAAAAAAAAAAAAGAATTGAAGCAATAAAGAATGTACGACTCACTGGAAAGATCCCGACTTGATTTGATGCCAAAACCATCGACTGGTCGGGGTTGGCCAACACTTTGTCCCAAAAGAAGGCTTAAGCTTAGCTTTATTGTCGCCCCACCATCTTCAACAGACGTCGACTACTGGGCAATGGAGGAGTGGGCCCGGGCCCGGGCCCAAAGGCTCGGCGGTGGTGGGCCCACGTGGGGCGGGCGAGGTGGCATCGGGCCGCCGGGCGGCGAGTGGAGGTGGTGGTGGCGGGCCTGCCTGTGGTGGTGGGCGGTGGGCGGGGGCCGCCGGAGATAGGAGGAGGCGGAGGCTTTGCCTGAGATGGCATCGGCGGTGGTGGTGGGCCGCCGGAGAAAAGGGTTCACAGGCGGCGCCGGCAGTGGTGGAGAGGCGGTGCTAGGAGGAGGTTTGGGAGGATTCGTCCTACCCGGCGGCGGCTTGAGCGGGGCGAAACTGAAGCTTGCGATGAGTTTGCGACCTTAGGTTTCGATCTTCGGTTTCGGTTTAAATGAGACTCCGCGTCATAATTGGGACCGCGTTGTGGTTGTAATATTCGGTTTGCTGCTGAACGACTGGTTATTTTATTATTATTAGTCCCGAGCTTTTCTTCGTCGATCGAAGTTCCAGGCCGAACGCCTTCTGTGGAGAGGCTAAGAAATAACGAAGATAATCAGCAAGAGAGAACTAAACATTAGAAAAAAGAGAACCAATAACTTTAATCTTATTACCTATCGAATATTCGCTCAAGCTCAAGCTAAGGAGAGGCCTTTCACATCGTTCCTACCAACAGATTTCCCACAGCATCTTCCGCCAGAAAAGAAAGATCAAAACGGAGGCGAGCAATGTTACAGTAGCAGTTACACAACAGCAATTACGACGGTTTTCTTGCTCGTTTTGTGACCACTGATCCTATGTTAGGACCGTTAGAGATAACATCGTTAGCCGAAGGCTGAAATCAGATTTGCCTAAGTTTGGCGGGTAATAAATCTGTGAGGGCTGGCGTTAGGGTTTGGAGCAACAACTGGTGAAATAGAAGGCGATGGACTTGGAGAAGGAGAAAACAAGAGAAGGAGAAGGGCGGGCGACTCGATAGGTGACTGTGCTAATACGCGACGGTTTGAGGTAAATAACGGTACCAATCGTTGAGTCTTTTTCTTCTTCCGCGCTACGAAAGATGAGATTTTTTTCTCTTATGCAGTCGATGATGACTTGGCTGATCCGAGGGAGGAAGTTGTGATAGTATCACTTGATTCTTCTCAAACCCCGTATGCGAGTCGAAGCTTTGGAGGGTTTTCTTGGCCTGTAAGAACTCGTCGATGCAGTTACTCTGTAATAATTCGGCCTGCAGTTAAAATCGATGCATTACTGAATAGCGGCGAAGACGATAACTCATTATCTTCACTAACCAGAATCTTCGAACGAACAAATGTAAAGCAGAAACCACACATCTCTATACCAAAACAAAGAATCAATTCCCGCGAATGAAAAAATGTAAGAGAGGAAGATTAAATGGCCCTACCATTTCTTGATTAATCATCCCAGACTCTACTAAATGGTCAAGCAAAGGCTCAGCATCTTCCAATTTGCTTGCAACGTCGATGGCTACCAACTGAAGAGCAAAAAAAGGGTGCCCATAATATAAAGGCCGGCCCGCAACTTTCTTTCTAGGAATCTTCATTCTCATAAGCAGGTTGATCCTCATAGCCTAGGTCCACAGATGTTAAACAGAAAAGGGCAACGAACCCTTTTTCTACTATGATGTAATAATCAAGCAGCCTTCTGAGGATGATTACAAGATTCTTGGTTAGCCCTAAGCAGAGCACCCAATACTATTGACCCTGATTTAATCCCAACAATAACAATCACGGAAACCTTAATGAACCATCTCTAAACGTAGTACCAAAAAGTGACGTCTTTATGAGATCTTCCGCTGATTTCAATCAATGAATGAATGCCCTTTAACATCTGATGATTTCCTAGCTCAGAAATAGCACAAAACAGGTGAAGTCTTCAATAGCATTCAGACAAGCGTATTCCTATTAGAATATCAGACAAGAACAGCCTATTGACGAATTAAGGCACTGACTTTATTCAAGAATCTGAACGGCTCAACACTAATCCCTACAGGAAAAGGTCAAACATGAGTATATGTAATACAAAGAAAATCCAAAAAGAATTCTAAAGCCAAAGGAGAAAGACGAAAAAAAGTTCTCTTTCTTGGTTTTCTTAACCTTGAGGAGAAGGACTGAACAATGAGATGCAGCGAGAGAATGCTATTCGAACATAAAAACGAAAATGCAGACGAGGTTTAATACCGCGTGAGTTGACCAAGTGGGTTTTTTTACCAAGTAGAGGGTTATTTAGGTGGAAAAGCTGTCAAACTTGTACCGATTTGATTTTTGTGTTAAAAAAAAAAAAGAAAAAGAAACATTTTTTATGTCCCTTATGAAGAAAATGAAATCACTTTTACTAATATAATCTACCGCTGTTAATCTTTGAACAATGATATTAAATTAAAATAACAATTTCAAACTCAAATGGAGAGGAATAAGTCTATGTATCGGAAAATACTTGAGGTAGATAACATATGCAAGGATTAAAGATATTGAAATATCATGAATAATTGGGAGTCATATGTAATTGCCTACGAACACGACAGACATGTATGTGATTGATGTAAGAACATTCACATGCAAATAACTTTTTATAATTGTATTTTGTCTTTTCGTCCTCTTGCGTGTCCTGAATTCTAATATTCCACCACGCTGCCATTATCCCAATAATTTAACTACTCGATAACTTTAAAGTTGCGTCATGAAATTCATTATGGCCTAACATTGCACATTTAAGACGCTCATCAATTTCTTCTCAGTTATATCGACCTGAGACATGGTAGAACTGTCAATTTGCAGGGCGGGCAGGGCTAGCCCACTGCCCGCCATTTGGCAGGCGTAAAATGGGGCTCGCCCCGCCCGCAGTGGGCCAATCCTGCTTGCCTAGCTATTTTTATTTAAATTTAAAATTTTATTTATTTAATTTTTAATTAATTAGGGTATTTATTAAAAATAGTTACGGATAAATATGCCCTAATTATGAGGGTTGTCAACGGGGCAGTTCAGGGCGGAATCTAATCCCGTCCCATCCCCCGCGAGGCAAACGGGGACGAAATCGCCCCGCCCCCGCGGGGATTCCTCGCCTCGTCCTAATTTTCTAGAAAAAATTAATTTATATTATTTTTAATATAATTTAAACTGTATTTTAATATTAATTATATTATTTAAA
>JAPQWV010004348.1:0-31106 GCA_027422505.1 Craterostigma plantagineum
TTCTAACACATAATAGTGAGTTGTGCCACTGGTTTGTCATGTCTATTCTTAGATCCCCGTCCCCACGAAGACAATGGGAAAGGAATCATCTCATCCTCGCCTCCGCTGGGATCTCTTATCCGGTTATATTTTAAAGGATATACAAGTAATATAAATTGCATATAACAAATATTGAATATTATAATATATCGGAGAGGTTCGGGATCCCCGCTGGAAAAAATATCTCCTCGTCCTTGCCCCATTAAGATAAATAATCGGGAATCTCTATCTCATTCGACATTCGGGAAGGATACGCGCGGAGTTATTCTAAATACTAATAAAACTTTTGGAATATTTTTAGGGATAATTCTTTATCAATCTCCTTTTGTTTTAAAATTCCTCTTAGATGTCCCTAATTATTTCTTCCTGTTTAGTATCTATTTTAAAAATGCTTCATGTTAAGTACCTAAAAATGGTCTTTTCAGCGCTATAAAAGGACGAAATTACCAATGTCTCACACATCAAAAAGTGAATAAATTATTTCATATGATGTCCAATTTAATTTCAGGGGTATTTTCGTCCGTTCACAGTTTGGAGTATTAAACACACAACATTTTCACAGCTGGATACTGAAAAGGGAGAATTTTCGCTAGGAGTACTGAACAGGAAGTTTAAACTTCAAAAGGACTAACAAGAAATTTCCCCATATTTTTATTTGATCTTTAATCTGAAATCAATTCTTCAACATACAACAGTCAACGCACCGCAATATTGTCATATCAGGTTTGAGAGAGAGAGAGAGAGAGAGGAAATAAAATTGAAGACGTCCGTAAGGCTAAAATGCATATAATCCCCTCGTGGTTTTTTTTATTATACGGTACTCCCCGTGGTTAACTAATGTTGAACCGTACCCCTCGGGCAGCAGTTTTTGCCCAAAATTAGATTACACGCGCTCTTACTGCATGTGGATTAAGCTTTGACCATATTATTTACTAATAAATGATTAGAATAACCCAACTATTCACCTTTTTTAAATGATAATCTCCGAGCAGCAGTTTCTGTCCGAAATTGTCATTTAACTAATAACAGTATGGTCATTTGAGCGTGTGTAATCCAATTTCGGGCAAAAACTGCTGGCCGGGGTTATCATTTGAAAAGAAGGTGAATAGTTGGGGTTATTTGGTCGTTTAATAGTAAATAATATGGTCCAAGCTTAACAACCTGCAATAAGAGCGCGTATAATTCAATTTCAGCACAAAACTGACGTACGAGGTACGGTGCAACATTAGTTAAACCATGAGAGAGTACCGTACAATAACAAAAAATTTTGGGAATTATATGCATTTTAGCCCTCTCCGCAACGAACGTTGTTCATACCTACCATCATCTGGCCACTCATCTATTCATAGCATATTTTCATTCTCCCATCTTTCTCTTATCGTCACACCTCACCCACAATCTTTCTCAGATGGACGTTCGCCGGAGGCTACCACACCAGAAGCACAACCATCCTCCCTCACCAGCCTCCGGCGCCAAAGCTTCCGACGCGCTTCCTCTGCCCCTCCAGCTCACGAATACCGTCTTCTTCACGCTTTTTTTTCTGCTGCCTATTTTCTCCTCCGCCATTGGAGGAATAAGATCTATACATCTACGCCTCTGCACATCCTCAATTTCTCAGAACTAGTTGCTCTTGTCTGTCTCATCGCGTCCTTGATTTACCTCCTCGGATTCTTCGGCATCGGTTTGTGCAACCCTTTGTGCTCGCTTCCGAGAAAAAAGAGGAAGAAGAGGACGAGAACGACGTCCCTGCCTTTGTTCCCAAAGTGCCTGCCCCTGCCGCTGACAAAATCAACATGGAGACGAGGAGATTGTAAACGGCGTCGTTTCGGGTGAGATACCCTTGTATTCCCTTGAATCGAGGCTTGGGGATTGCCACCGAGCGGCGAAGATTCGACGTGCAGCGATTCAAAGAATTTCAGGTACGGCCGGCTCAGAAACTATTAAGCTAGCTAAAAAAATATAATTGTAAAAGTCAATAGAACGATGAATAGACCTAAATGGTTTATGGTTTTTTTTCTTTTTGACAAGACATATAATCGTCTAATGATATAAGCTACACCGATATTGACCAATTGTAGAGTGTCGTCTAAGCTCTGATAACAACCGCATAAATTTGTACGAAAGAAAGGAAAAGGTCGTCATTCTGTTCGTCTCCTATTGTTCACATCTATCTTTATGAGCACAGGCAAATCATTGGAGGGTCTGCCTTTGGATGGACTCGACTACGATTCAATTCTAGGTCACTGCTGCGAGATGCCTGTGGGCTACGTGCAATTGCATGTCGGTGTGGCAGGTCCTTTGCTGCTGAACTGGCACGAATATATGGTCCCAATGGCCACCACTGAGGGTTGCTTGGTGGCCAGCACCAACCGTGGTTGCAAAGCTATCCATGCGAGTGGTGGGGCTACATGTGTGGTCTTGAGGGAAGGGATGACCAGAGCACCGGTGGTGAGGTTCGCCACCGCCAAGAGGGCAGCTGAATTGAAGTTTTATGTGGAGGATCCGGAATTTTTGAAACTTTATCGGTCATTTTCAGCAAGTGAGTGGATGGTGATTGTTTACTTTTCATTATTTGTTCATTTGTTCCTTTTTGATTTATATGCGGGCTACTAGTCCCGTTTTTTTGTTTATTTTGGACCGCGATGAATTGATTGTTGTTGTTACGTGTAACTGCTATGCAGGTCAAGTAGGTTTGCAAGACTTCAAAGTATTAGATGCGCAATCGCAGGGAAGAGCCTTTACATTAGATTTAGCTAGCTGCAGCACGGGTGATATGGGAATGAACATGGTATCTAAAGGTGTTCAGGATGTATTTGATTTCCTCCAAAATGAATTTCCTGATATTGATGTGATTGGAATGTCTGGTGAGTATACCTTTGATTTTTTCCTTTTTACTTTTCATGTGAAGTCCTTTCTTTTTTCCTTAGCTTTTGTGATGTTCATTTTCTTGTTGCAGGAAATTTTTGTTCTGATAAAAAACCAGCTGTTGTAAATTGGATTGAGCGGCGTGGAAAATCAGTTGTGTGTGAGGCGATTATCACTGGAGACATAGTTACGAGAGTCTTGAAAAGTACAGTGCCTGCTCTTGTTGAGCTCAACATGTTGAAGAACCTCACTGGCTCAGCCATTGCTGGTGCGCTTGGTGGCTTCAATGCACATGCAGCCAACATCGTTTCTGCAATGTTTATAGCCATAGGACAAGATTCAGCTCAAAATTTAGAGAGTTCTCACTGTATTACAATGATGGAAGCCGTTAATGGTGGGAAAGATCTTCATATTTCAGTAACCATGCCATCCATCGAGGTAAATCAACGCATAATTACTGTAGTATTCTGATACACGTTGTTTAGGCACAATTTGATATAGTTTATCATCCCCTTCTTAAGATAGTACGGCCTAAGCTGGCGGGTATGGCCATGCAACTAGCTACAAACAAAGATGTAGTTGTTTGCATATGTTCATGATTAACTCCAACTTTTTGGAAATAAAATATGACAGGTAATCGGGTTGTTTTATGTGTAGGTTGGCACTGTTGGTGGTGTCACCCAATTGGCATCTCAATCAGCTTGCCTTAACCTACTCGGTGTAAAAGGAGCTAGCAAAGAAAGTCCGGGTAAAACTTGTTAGAAAAGGTGTGAATGAAATGATAGAAAAGGTACAATAAAAATCCTAGGAATACACCTCTTGTACTTGAAGAGTTCTATTGATAAAATTCTAAAAAGGTGCACATGAAGAGATAAGTCTTCTCATACGAAGAGACACATACAAAGGGATACACTTGTACTACATGACCCTTGGTAATGATCCCCCACCTCTATAAATAGATCACATGCATTATCATTTCAAGCATCAAAAAAAAATTCACAAAATAATTCTCTGCATTTTACAAAGTTTCAATTGCGAGTCCCAAAGCAATAGTATTGTTCGCCGAGTTTGGAGTATTTGAGATACCGCTATATTCCAAACGTAAGTCGTTGTATCTCGGAGGCGTTTACCGTAAACCGTGGGTATTAGCGGGGTAATTTCGTCTTCAAGAGAGCGTGTATCACGTGCCTCGACTTGTGACTCATTTCATATCGTTCGCAGAAATTTTATTTGTGCTTTCGCTCGAATATCAAGGCACTGACCGACAGAGAGACTAACAAGTTGAAGACGAAATCATATATTATCTCTGTTGGTCTTAACGAAGCTGCTCATCGCCTAACAAGTTGCATTGGTCAAAGCAAGCAGGTGACGAAGCAAGTTGCTCATTGATTGAACAAGTCACGACGAGAATCAATAGGGAAGCAAGCAGGTCACGGCCTAACAAGCACCAGCGAATAGAATCTGAAGTTTCTGCCTTATTTCAAGCATTTTACGATGGCAACTAACGATACTCAAAGTGTGATGCCGTCTACCGCCCACATCGTTCCCATGGTGACGGCCGCTCCTGCGCATGGCGAAAGACCGCCGAAATTCAGCGGCGCCGACTTCAAAAGGTGGCAACAGAAAATGTTGTTCTATCTTACGACTCTCTCTCTCTTTCTCGATTTCTTTCGGAGGACCCGATGACCGTTCCCGAAGATGAGACCGACGCTCAAAGCGTGCGGCCTCAGATGCATGGCATCACACTGATTTCTTGTGTAGAAATTACATTTTAAACGGACTATAGTCCGATTGAAACGGCAAAAGAATTATGGAATTCTTTGGAGGTGAAGTACAAGTCCGAAGATGCCGGGATTAAGAAATTTCTCGTCGGCAAATTCCTAAAGTACGCAATGGTAGACACCAAATCGGTCGTGAGTCAAGTGCAAGAAATTCAGATTATTCTTCACGACTTGTCGGCGGAAAAATTAATCGTGAACGAGGCTTTTCAAGTGGCCGCAATAATTGAAAAATTGCCGCCTATGTGGAAAGACTTTAAGAACTATCTTATGCATAAACGTAAGGAAATGCGACTCGAAGATTTGATAGTTCGACTCCGGATTGAGGAAGACAACCGAAAATCCGAAGCAAAGGCGAAGCGAAGTGAGTTCGAGGCTAAGGCAAATTTGGCCGAGCCAAGTTTCAATAAAAAACGCAAGCAACCCACGGGTGGTAAGTCCACGAGTGGTAGCAGCCCCAAGCAAGCTTCAAGAAGTTTAAAGGAAGCTGCTATAATTGTGGTAAATCTGGGCATCTTGCAAAAGATTGCCGTCTCCCAAAGAAAGTTAGAGAAAGCGCACATATGGTCGAGAACAAATCAGTTCACAATGACTTATCAGAGCAAGACCTCACCGCCGTGATCCAAGAAGTTAATTTGGTTGATAATCCACGAGAATGGTGGATCGATACGGGAGCAACTCGGCACATTTGCGCCGATAAAAATATGTTTTCGTCCTACACCCCGACAGACGGAAGGAAGCTATTCATGGGAAACTCTTCGACATCTGACGTCGTGGGGACAGGCAAGGTGGTGCTAAAAATGACATCGGGCAAAGAATTAACGCTAACGGAAGTGCTGCATGTCCCAGACATCCGGAAGAATTTGGTGTCAGGCGCTCTTTTGAGCAAAGCCGGCTTTAGATTAGTGTTTGAATCTGATAAGTTTGTATTGACTAAGAATGGTATCTTCTTAGCTAAAGGGTACCTAAATGAGGGCCTTTTTAAGATGAATGTGATGAATGTAATCCGCCAAGAGGCGAAGAATAAAGAAAGTATTTCTTATTTGTTGGAGTGTTCTAATCTGTGGCATGATAGACTTGGACACGTAAACTTTAACACAATTAAAAGATTGGTGAATCTAGATTTGATACCAAAAGTTAAAATCGATTCTCATAACAAGTGCGAAACTTGTGTTGAAGCAAAAATGGTAAAAGCACCGTTTAAGCCGGTGGCTAGAAGCACGAATCCACTCGAATTAATTCACACCGATATTTGTGATTTGAAATTTGTGCAAACTCGAGGTGGAATGAAATACTTTATAACATTTATTGATGATTGCACGAGATATTGCTATGTCTACCTACTAAAAAGTAAAGACGAAGCTTTAGATGCTTTTAAGAAGTATAAAGCAGAGGTCGAGAATCAACTCACTCGAAAAATTAAAGCAATTAGAAGCGATCGCGGAGGCGAGTATGTGGCCCCGTTTGACGAAATATGCAAAGAGTCTGGTATTATTCATCAAAAAACGGCGCCATACTCACCTCAATCCAACGGAATAGCTGAAAGAAAGAATCGAACTCTAAAGGAGATGATGAATGCGCTTTTAGTAAGCTCTGGTCTACCCCAAAATTTGTGGGGGGAAGCGATTCTTTCAGCAAATTATATTCTTAATAAAATACCCCATAAAAATAGGGACGAAACACCATATGAATTATGGAAGGGACACAAGCCTACCTACAAATACTTAAAAGTGTGGGGGTGTTTAGCAAAGGTCGAAATACCAAAGCCAAACAGGTCAAGATAGGACCTAAAACTATTGATTGTATATTTATCGGTTATGCTGAAAATAGTAGTGCTTACCGATTTCTTGTGTATAAATCTGAAAATTCGGATTTTCATAATGGAATGACTATTGAGTCTAGAAATGCGGTGTTCTTTGAGAACGTATTTCCTCTTAAAAATAAGGAAGAAAGAATCTCACGAAAAAGGACAGCCGACGAGGCCAAGCTACCTCATAAAGGTGAGGAAGAACCTAGGCGAAGTAAAAGGACTAAGGTGCCGAAATCTTTTGGTCCTGATTTTACAATTTATATGGCAGAGGATGAACCACGAACTATTCGTGAAGCTTTGGCAAGTCCAGAAGCACCTCTTTGGAAAGAAGCTATCAATAGTGAAATAGAATCCATCATGTTTAATAATACATGGGAGTTAGTTGATCTCCCTCCGGGTTGCAAACCTTTAGGATGCAAGTGGATCCTTAAAAGGAAATATAAGACGGATGGAACTATTGATAAATATAAAGCCCGATTGGTTGTAAAAGGGTTTAAGCAAACAGAAGGATACGGTTTCTTTGATACGTATTCTCCGGTGACTAGAATCACGTCTATACGTGTATTAATTGCGATTGCATCCTTGCATGACCTTGAAATTCATCAAATGGACGTGAAAACGGCCTTTCTAAATGGGGACCTCGAGGAAGAAATTTATATGGAACAACCCGAGGGGTTCATTGCACCCGGGAAAGAGGCCAAGGTGTGTCGATTAGTTAAGTCTCTTTATGGACTAAAACAAGCACCTAAACAATGGCATGAGAAGTTTGACAAAACAATGTTATCAAATGGATTTAAAATCAATGAATGTGATAAGTGCGTCTACATTAAAGGTACCGCTGATTCATTTATAATCGTGTGTCTGTACGTAGACGACATGTTGATCCTTGGGAAAAATAATGATTTAATTGCAAATACCAAGAAGATGTTGAAAAAGAATTTCGACATAAAAGATATGGGAAAAGCCGATGTTATCTTAGGAATTAAAATCGCTAGGAACTCGGAAGGAATTGTTTTATCACAATCCCATTACGTTGAAAGTATGTTGAAGAGGTTCAATGCGTTTGACAGACCTCCGGCTAAGACGCCTGTTGATTTAACTCAACACTTGGCTAAGAACAGAGGTGAACCAGTTTCTCAGCTAGAATATTCTCGAATAATTGGGAGCTTGATGTACTTAATGAACTGTACGCGCCCCGATATAGCCTATTCAGTGAGCAAACTAAGTAGGTTCACAAGCAACCCCAGCAACGATCATTGGAGTGCTCTTATTCGTGTACTAGGATACTTAAAGCACACTATGAGCTTGGGAATAACGTATACAAGATATCCCGCAGTGCTTGAGGGGTACTGCGATGCAAATTGGATATCAGATACAAACGACTCAAAATCGACTAGTGGCTACGTGTTCACTATAGGTGGAGGAGCCGTGTCTTGGAAATCATCTAAGCAAACGTGTATAGCTAGATCCACGATGGAGTCTGAGTTTATAGCTCTAGATAAAGCCGGGGAAGAAGCTGAATGGCTTAGAAATTTCTTAGAAGATATTCCTTGTTGGAATAAACCGGTGCCCGCCATAATGATACATTGTGATAATCAATCGGCGATCGGAAGGGCACAAAGTAGTTTGTACAACGGTAAGTCTCGACATATACGTCGAAGACATAACACAATAAGACAATTAATCTCGAATGGGGTTATTTCGGTTGACTATATAAAGTCAAAGGAAAACCTAGCGGATCCGCTTACCAAAGGCATAAATCGAGATCAAATGTACAAACTGGTTAGTGGAATGGGTTTAAAATCCACAACATAAGAACAGTCTTAGCGGTAACCCAACCTTGAGAATCGGAGATCCCGAAACCTTGGTTCAATGGGAAAACTAAGTTTTGACAGTTCAGTGAAACACTTGAAAACTACACTCATTCCAAAGAACCGTCAAGTGTGAAATCTGCCTAAGTGGTGAGGCTAAGTCTAGGACTTTTAATGATTCCTATACCTGAGGGTGGAGTAAGGCAGGATACTCTTTATAGGAGATCACCTTTGTAAGTGAATAAGTAAATTGGCCGCTTATAACGAACACTTACTAAACCGAGATATGGTCCAAGGCCGAAATGGACACAACGTGAGAACGAGAAATTGTTAGATCTGTCATTGTGTGAGTATTGTTGTCTTGGTGCACACAAATGGCCGGTAAGTTCAAAGCATCGCGCTACTAACCGTACAGTGTATCCGATAATATTTCACTAAAGGAGATTCAAAGCCACAAGCTATCTTTCTTGATGCAATGATGGTTCGTAGGGACTCTCAATACTGCATACATGCATTAATTTCATTCATGTGGGGGATTGTTAGAAAAGGTGTGAATGAAATGATAGAAAAGGTACAATAAAAATCCTAGGAATACACCTCTTGTACTTGAAGAGTTCTATTGATAAAAAAAAGGTGCACATGAAGAGATAAGTCTTCTCATACGAAGAGACACATACAAAGGGATACACTTGT
Source organism: Craterostigma plantagineum (assembly GCA_027422505.1). NCBI lineage: Eukaryota > Viridiplantae > Streptophyta > Magnoliopsida > Lamiales > Linderniaceae > Craterostigma > Craterostigma plantagineum. Next base: position 8,997 of record JAPQWV010004348.1, read on the forward strand.
ACTACATGACCCTTGGTAATGATCCCCCACCTCTATAAATAGATCACATGCATTATCATTTCAAGCATCAAAAAAAAATTCACAAAATAATTCTCTGCATTTTACAAAGTTTCAATTGCGAGTCCCAAAGCAATAGTATTGTTCGCCGAGTTTGGAGTATTTGAGATACCGCTATATTCCAAACGTAAGTCGTTGTATCTCGGAGGCGTTTACCGTAAACCGTGGGTATTAGCGGGGTAATTTCGTCTTCAAGAGAGCGTGTATCACGTGCCTCGACTTGTGACTCATTTCATATCGTTCGCAGAAATTTTATTTGTGCTTTCGCTCGAATATCAAGGCACTGACCGACAGAGAGACTAACAAAACTATCAGCTTCTTGCAAGCATAGTTGATGGTTCAGTATTGGCTGGTGAACTCTCTCTAATGTCCGCTATAACAGCTGGTCAGCTTGTTAAAAGTCACATGAAATACAATCGATCAAGCAAGGACATCTCTAAGATTTGCTCTAATTAACTAGGAGTAGAAAATTACCTGGCGCTGCGATCGACAAAATGTTAAACTTTTCAGACTAGAACTCTACAGAATTGGAGTAGCAGTTAAGTTTCGGGAATAACTCGTTTTTTAGAGTGCGCTCTTATTCGGTCGTTCTTTGTTGGTAAGATTATTTTAGGATTGTGTGTGATTTATGTGCATATGTCAAGAAATTTCAGAGGATTGTTTTACATTATTTTATTGTGTAGATATTTGTACGCATTATAAATATCTGATATTACATATATTGCTCGATGAATGTCATCTTACAGATAGAACGAGGTGATGTACATGTGATCTTCAAGATTTGGCAGAATTCAGATCCAAGACAACTCGATCTTTGATGCTCTAGACTAAACTCTCCTATGACGTCAGGCTTTATTCAATGCTACAGTTATAATTCGAAAGCGTGATATTTCCTTTTTTAGTTCGTTCTCTTTTTTTCATACTACAACTACTTTTATGATGTGTGTTGAGTTGAGATATCTTTCATTGACCTTTTAAGTAGTAGTGACGATGTTTTAGATGTGTATAATATAAAGCAAACGAACGTGCAGTTAATATTCTTTTCCAACTAGTACAATAGTAAAGTAAAAATTCCTTTGCTTGAGGGAAGCAGCAAGCAAGTTAAATTGGTGGGGTTCTTCAATTAGCTGGCTGGCACTCTTTTACAGAGACGACTTGTTCTCTAGATCATCAAAGTAACGGTGTTCCATAGCTTTCTTTGCTGAAATCCTCTTGGATGGTTCATATTCAAGCATAGCCTGCCAAAAGAGGAGGATAGCAATAACATACAACTTGACACAGATGGATCTATGATATATATATATATATATATGCACACACTTAGGCATAATGGGATATGTCAGGAGAACTTACAGATAAGAGGTCCAGGCCATCCTCGTCTAGACCAGGGACAGCCATTGACATCGGCTGTGGCTTCCACTGCGGATATTCATGCCAGTTGAGCAACTTGCTAACTCCAGGCCACATTTGCTCATTTGGGGTTCCCAACAATCTGTTTCACAGTAAATATTTTTGGCCGAAAAACTATCAACGCTGGTAAGACGGTACAGGGCTTGCACTTTATAAGGTTTTTCTCCTACTAACTAAACCTGAAGATGTGAAGAAGCTGCTGCACCTCAGAGTCACCGGGGAATAGGGCTTGCTTTGTCACCAGTTCGGCTGATAAGTAAAGAATCAGATCACATTTAGAAAATATAAATGTAAATAACAGGAACACAAGAGCTGCAACATACCAAATATACAAGCAACAGACCACATGTCAACCCCAGTAGAGTAGTGAGTAGCGCCCAATAGCACCTCAGGTGCTCTGTACCAAAGCGTAAGAATCTACCCACAAAACACAATAACTATCTTAACTTATACCCTGAAATATTTAAAGTTTAAACGATCATCTGTTATTATAGTTAATACGAATGACGGGCAAGGTAATGAGTCAACCTCGTGAGTGTACTTCTTGACTGGTACAGTGTAAGAGCGGGCTAATCCGAGATCAGCAATTTTGAGCATCATGGTTTCGCGGTCCATCAACAGATTGTGAGGCTTGAGATCCCTGTGAATATAGATTAGCAAAAAAGTTACTATAAGGGAAGACGGAATCTGCATGGTAAATATCGAAAGCTTGGATCCACCAACCTGTGTAAAACACCATGTCCGTGACAAAAAGCTACACCTTTGCAAAGCTGATACATCAGACACTGCATGATGGAAAAGAAAAATAAAAGAAAACTTGAATGAGTATCGGTAGCAAGATGAAGACAACAAATCTCGCTACAAGCCAAATCAAATGACGAAGATGAAAACATCTGTACCTTGACAATTTTGGGTGGGATATTTTGGCCAGTTTGACGAAAGCTGCGTATGTATTTCTTGAGGTCAGTGTCCATGTACTCGAAAACTAAATAAAGAACGGTCCTGCCTTCTTTATTCTGACCTTGTTTCACGTCCATTAGTCTGTGTAATTATCATTTGAAGATCAATTTACTAGAAAAAAGATGTTGCGGTTAGATTCAATAAAATCTCATGAATAGTTATATCCAATAAGTGCAAGAAAAGGGTACAGCAAGATTAATCTTGAAATTCATTTCTCAATATCAAAGAAGTATTAGGCCGACTCCAATCGAACGGCAAACTAGAACGCATATAAGGAATAATGGTCCAACCGATACTAAAAAGCATACGTAAAATGAGTTCAGATGAAATTCTCTCTCCTAAAAACACATTTATGCGTTTTCACTGTTTACACACTTATAACTTTTCAACTCTTATAAATTGACCCCAATTGAATTAATAATTATTTCTTCTGCAAAATCTTTTTAATTTTTCTTATGTATAATATCTATATAAGTGTTAATATTTATATAATACTTGAATAATAATAATAATTATTGTAAAATATAAATAACTAATAATTATGAATGCTTAGATAATATTTTTATTTGTCTTGGTTCTAATATGTGAAGTTGTAAACTATATGGATATGATTAAAAAGTTATAAAAGTTGGTGTGAAAGAGAATATTCCAAGAATATTTTTTTGAGTTTGAGAATGAGTTTGATGGTTGGAAATGAATTACTATTTGACGTGACAATTACTGTATTTTGAGTTTGAGAATAAGTTTTCGGTTGGAGATGGTCTTAGCGACACAACTAAGCTGCAAGGTCCTTGCCAAAAAAAAAACAAAACGAACAAAAGAAAGATAATGAAGGAACTTACTATCAATCAAGAAGCTGAACCACCCCGTACGATTCTAACACAAACTCAAACAGATGCCACCAGTAAAGCAGACTAATTTCGTAAACCCCCACTACAAGGGATCAAGGAACGAACAAGAAATCAAATTGACAATGAAATCTTAAATTACCTGACGATGTGAGGATCTCTGGATAGCATCCGCAATAGTGAAACCTCACGAAGGGTGGTCGGAGGCACACCTTCTTCGTCTTCATGGAGACGAGTCTTCTTCAAAGCCACAATCTTTCCAGTGGCTTTTTCTCTCGCTCTGTACACTTTCCCATATGTTCCCTCGCCAACTTTCTCTAATTTCTCAAACGCCTCCATCGCCGATTTTGATTTATCAACAAGAGCCATTGTTTTTCCTTTGTTTTCCCTTATTATAGAACAGATCTTTGAATGTGCGGTGGTTTCTTTAGGATTAGACAAATACATTGCCCCAAATTTTTTGAATTCAAAACGGTGATATTACAGAATGTGCGGTTCAACGGCAATATTTATTTGAATTCAAAATGGGTAAATTGCCCCAAATTGGATGGAATTTTTCTTTCGAAATACAATAGAATTTATCGAAACCGAATCAAGTAAAAGAATTAAAAAAAAAAAAAAAAAAAAAACCGTTCTCTATGACTAAGGCAACGTACCATAAAATTAGTACTTACATGCAATATCAAAAAAAAAAGGAAAATTTGTTATAAATAATCCATCCTATTAGTTTTCTTCTAAAGTAAATTCAATATTAAATTATTTCAGAATAAACCAAGCTCTAATATCACAAATTAGACCCGTGCAATCTTGACCTATTCAAGGGGTTCAATTTCTATCTTTTTTTTTTTTGTCAAAATTTACGAAAATAAATAAAGTATGCCGATGACTACATAATCAAATAGTTATAAATAAAAATATATCAAAGTTTTAAAAAAAATTAAAAAAATAGGCAAAATTTCATGTAGCCCTTATGTGGTTTAAAAAATAAGTATCAAAGCCCATGTGATTTATTAATAACACAATATATCCTCGCGGTTTATTAAATCACGCGTCTCTCTATTTTTAACCCTTAATTGGGCGTATAATGCTAAGTTTTGAACAATACAGAAGGGTATTGTGCTATCGACAATATTGAGGGTAAGGTGCTAAGTTTTAACGAGCACAAGGGAGTTTTACGGAATTAAGAAAAAGCATATACTAGTATCTTGCATTTCAATGTATTCACATGGGATATAGTGTCCCTCCAAAATAATATGTTCAAATCCTCTTACTCTTAGTCTGTGTTTTAAAATGCGTTGTATCGCGCGCATTAGCGTTAATGTTAGTGGAAACGCGATGACGCGTAACAAAAAAAGCGCTACAGTTCTTTTGACACTTACTACTGCAACTAGAGCTTTTTATGTGATGTGCCACTCTGCTTTGATGATGTAACACGTGATTGACTAACTTATTGCTTTCAAAAAACAAAGACTAACATATTTCTATTTTTGTTTTTTAATTTTTTTCAAACTTTTTAATTACCTCCACCAAATTATAAAAAGCTAATTATTTAATATAATCTATCTGATAAATAAATTATCTAACTTGTTATTTGTTTAAAAACGATAAAAATAAAATGCATATCTTATATTTTCGATATCAATTAGAATTATTTTCTAAATACTGCATTTTTAAAGTTTAGGTTTCCTAAAATTTTATTAGTTATTTTTTAATATTTTTTATTGCTGGCTTGAGCCTGAATTAGATTTAAAAATTCTATTAACTCCTATGTTGTTGTTTGTTAATATATTTTATGTAGGGTTGCAAACGAATCGAATCGAATCGAATATCATAATATTCAATTTGTATTCGTTAATTTTTCCAAGTATTCGTATTCGTTCGATTCGTATTCGAATCCTAAAAATCGATTCGATTCGATTCGATAAGGTATTCGAATATATTCGCGAATATTCGAATATTCGAATATTCGAAAGAAAATTTCAATTTTTTCCCCATAAAACCTGTTAGAATTACAAAATAATTCCGAAAATTTACAAAATCTAAGAAACAACTCAATGTTCGTATTTGCTTTTTATTTTTACACTTGGAGCGTGAGTTAAATAGATGAAGGGTTTGCTTTATTTCCTTTTATGGGTCAAAACAAATAAATAATTTGGGTCTAATATTTTATTTCGGCTTACAAGTATATATATATAATATATATTATTTAAATATATATTACATTAAACGAATCGAATATTCGTTAATTTTTCGAATCGAATACAGACATATTCTTATTCGTATTCGAAATTATTCGAATCATAAAAAGTATTTGTATTCATATTCGTATTCATTTATTTCGAATTCGAATCTTAAATTTCGAATCGAATCTCGAACCGAACCGAAAATATTCGGTTCATTTGCAACCCTAATTTTATGTATATTTTTATTGTTTGATATATATTCTTAGATTTTACATATATTATATATCGAATCCAAATTTAATATAAAGCTTACTAATTATGATTAGTTTTGTTATATATTATGTTTCGTAAAGAAATAAGTTACTTGTCCGAAATACTCACGCAATACGCTACGCTATTTACGCTACACGCTATCTGAACCGAAACGCGTCGCATTGCGCTTTACGCATTTTAAAACACTGCTCTTAGTATATTAGTTAAACTTTAAATATATCTCCAACATAAAAAAAAAAATCAAAACAAAAAATTTCCACGAACAATCTCGCAATAATTGCAAACAGAAAAGAACTACTCGAACTTAACTATAAATAAAACATAATCAAAAAATTCAACCGTTAATGGTCTTATTTATAAGTTTATTTCGTATGTTCGAATATTTTAATTTTAACTGTTAATGGTCTTATTTATAAGTTCAGGAAGTTTCAGTTTAATTTTTTTTTAAAAAAATTAAAAATTTGTTTAATGTACTAAGAATTTCGTGGAATTTATGTTGAAAATTTTTGTTTTGATTTTATAATTTTAAGGTTTAGTTAGTGAGTTAAAGAACATGACATTTTGAATACAATATTTTTATTTTTTAAACTTCAATTAATTTTTATTTTTAATTATTTTATTAAGAATTTCTTGGGATGTTCGTCGGATATGTTTTTTCAAATTTTTTAGTTATTTTAAAGTGTGAAATAATTTATTAAAAAAGAAAAAAAGGAAAAGAAAAAAACAAAAAAATAAAAATAAAAGAAATTTAACCTATTGAATAGGTAAAAGGTTACGTGGGTCTACCTTTATAATTGGGTTTATTTAGAATAATTAATGTTGGTTTTTTTTTTTAAGGAAATCAATAGGATTGATTATTTATACCAAAGTTTCCTTGGTCATCATCTCCTTATAAAAGAAAGTTTTAAGAACAGAAAGGCAAGCAAACGTGGGTCTACCTTTATAATTGGGTTTATTTAGAATAATTTAATGTTGGTCAATATTCGATTTTATCTTTCATGTCCAAAAACTGTTTAACCTTTCTTTAGACGCTTTATCTAGTGATATGCAGGACATGGTAAAGTGCTGAAACGAGTCAAAACCGTGTGAAAAGTGTATGGAGTAGCTTGAACGAGTTTTGGAAGGAAGCATACTAAATATAGCATGCTTGGAGTTCAAGTCAAGCAACAACCATAATTACGAGATCTGAATATCAAATGAGAATCAGTCAATCAGTTACCATAAATAGATGATAAGAGATCGACCAATTATGTGAGAAGATTCGAACTAAATATATACTATATTTAGAGAGATCTTCGAGGAGATATTCATGGGATCTTTTACCGATTCAAACGACAGCCAAGATCTATAAATAAGAGTTATTTTCGAGCTGCAATTTACCACTTTTCGAGATAGCTTTACGAAGTAACTATGGAGCGAAAGTGCAAAAATCACGAGTCATGGAGCGAAAAATATTTCAAGTTTGAGCGAGTACTTTAGATCACGAGAGTTTGCTTTTAGTCTAGCTTTTCAAAGGTCGAAAGACTTTGTAGGTTTGCAGAATCATTTGATTCGTAGTTTCGCTAGGCTTGTTTTTTACTATCTTTTTGTAGTCTTTTGTAATCTATCTTTATAGTGAATTTTTGCGCCTTGAGGCACGCAGCAAGCTTTCGGACTTGCTGCACAATTTTACATCCCATGTTCACCATCTCTCTTTACTAAGTTCGTTAGATATTCCGTTGTGCGTTCTGTGTTGGCTTCAGTGTTGACCCAACATTTGTTCCAATATTTAGTCACCAGTTTTAGGACTTAGTATTTTACATCCATATTGTACCCGTATTGTACCCGGACCACTTCAAGTTGTATAAAATTTTATCGGATTAGGGACAACGAAATAAAATAGGGATTCTTGGGACAGGGTCAAAGGATGGGATCTAAGATGAGACCTGGGACAAAAAGATGAAATGAAGTGATGTGTACAATAAAATTCGAATTATACCATGCAAGCGTGAAGGCATGTGATTACAGAATAATGAGATTAATAATGAGATTATAACAACTACAAATACATATTATACCAATAAATAATGAGATTCGAATTTTGTACAATAAAATTGGACATTATACCAACTAGGTATGCTATAATTACAGAAATTATAGAAATTGCACCATCTGGTTTCGTAATTATACCAATAAATAAAGATAATATAATTTTATACCAAAAAAATTAGACATTATACCAACTGATTTTGCTATTATACCAGAAATTTAGGAATTATACCATATATTTTATTATACCAGTAAATATTATTATTTTAATTTTATACAGCGATAATATACCAACTAATTTTTCGTAATTATACCATGTTGAAATTATACCATTTATTTTCGTTATTATACCATCTTTCTTCGTTATTATACCAATAAATAAGTTATTTTAATTTTGATACAGGAAAATTGGAGATTGTACAAAGTAATTTTGCTATTATACAGGAAATTGTAGATATTATATCATCTGTTATTAGGATTCAATTCTGTTGGCATAATAATGATAATAGTTGGTATAATTTCCAACTTAAGAGTATTCTGTTGGTATAATTAGAATAACAGTTGGTATAATAATCAAACAGTTGGTATGATGTCCAATTTAATTTCGAAAAGGGTATTGTTCACCGTTTGGGGTATTAAACAAACAACCTTTTGCAAATGGGTACTGAACAGGAAGAACTTTTCGTATGGATACTGAACGAGAAGTTTAAAACTCGAGTGAGTCTGATAAGGAATTTACCCAGACTTTTAGGATGTATTCGAAATTAATTGGCCATTACTACATTGTACTCCTTCCGTCCCGCTAATTTTATCACACTTTTTCATTTCGGGCGTCCCAATAATTTTATCACCTTTCCTTATTTAGCAAAAAACTATCACAAACAATCAATATAATAATACTCCATCCGATTTTATTTACATGTCGTTTAAGGTTTTTTCACTTATATTAAGAAATAGAATAAAATGTCTAATGTACCCCTAATTAATTGCTTAAGCCCATTTAATATAATCCATTTAATAATTTTCACATCTCACGTCTATTTATTTTCTAATAAAAAAGTGTAAAAGTGGAAATATGATAAATATTTGTATTGAAATTTGTAAAACGACATCTAATTAGAAACAAAATTAGAGAGCTAAAACGACATGTAAATAAAATCGGAATGAGTATTAAATATTCTTAAAAAACGTGTTAAAATATACACTTTTTTACCTTTTCATTGTACTATATTATTAAAATAATGCCATCTTAATTTGCGTGTCCAGCAACTTACGTTATAAAGTTGTTGGGACGGAGGGAGTATTAATTAAACAACTAGCTTTGTTTGCTTGTCTTCACTTCTGACCAGAATCCACAGTGCTAATAATTTAAGGGGAAATTTTCGTTCAGTCCCCTGTCAGGGTCTGAATTTTTGTTCAGGCCCTGTCAGAAAAAAAATTAGTTTTAAGGATCCGATTATTCAGTAACAATTCATTGGTCTGCAGTAACAATTCATTGTTCCCACAATAACAGTTCATTGTTATAAAAATAACAGAAAACGATCATCCGATAACAATTCATACACACTTTATAACAGTTGGTCCTTATCTTTAAATTTTACGAAAAGTTGGTCCTTTAAACTAAATTTTTTTCTTAAAGGTCCTGGAAACTATTTTTAATCACTTTTGGGACCTGAATGATAATTTACCCATAATTTAATTGACAAAGTGAGTCAGGGAATCTGCTGCTGTATTGCATTCAGCAAATTTGAATCGTCTATCTAGCTAGACATGCAGCGTGCATATTGTATTTGTATGTGTGCTCTTGAATGTATAGCGCAACTGTCTTATTTTCATTGTAATATTAGATGTGAATCTCATGGACACTGCAAAATCACGCGACTATTAATACTAAATAGCATTTGCTTAGAGCATCTCCAGTCTATAGAATAAAAATAAAGTTAATGTTACATAATACAGTTGTTACAGTGCTTTTACTCCAACCCCATAAACTTTATTTTCAACGCTAATTTTTACTTCAACCTATCAACTCTATTTTCTACTCTGAAAAATAATATTATAGGTTTATATCATTATTAACAATTTAAAATAAGTGTCAAATAAAAAATAAATTAAAAATTAAACTCTAGTATTGTGTTGAAAATTGTGTGTAGTCTAGATTTAGAGTATCTCTGCATATCAACACAATATTAGCGTTAAATATAGAGTCCCATTGGAGCAAATACGTACTTTATTTTTGTGTTTTACACAACAATCAAGTACCCGTTGGAGATGATCTAAGTTCAAAGGAAGGAAGGAACAGAGATAGAATCAGACGATTCCCGAAATGCCTTTCTGGATATTCCTCAATGTCCCGGCTATTCACGGAACGTGAGAAGCAGATGAGCTTCCGGAAGAAATCGAAGAATTTCTTGGGAATCCTACAAGTGGATAGACTGTAAACAAAAAGTAAACAAGTTGTCATAGCTCATACAAAATGGTCGTAAGACAAAGAGCTCAAGCATATTGGTTATCTTTTTATAAAAAACAAACAAAAACAAAAACCAAAAGGAACAGCGCAAGAAGCTACTCAGACTCAATTTCATTCCGTTGACTTAATTCATCTTGGTCCTGAACAACTGCAATTCATTTCACAGGACCGAGTGCTGCAAACTGCTAATCAATGGCCGCCAACTACATCCAACCACCAATCCCCGCTTCGCACGTGTCCCTCCGGAAACCACCCAGAGCTTTAAAGATAAAGAAAAGTCATCATGATAACACATTCATGTCCACTCACGGCAAGAGCATCAGATTTGTGGATTTCCCATGTGGTTTATGGTGGTCATGTCTGCACCCAAAGCTTCGGCCAATGACGATGTAATAATCCAAAACATAGCACCGTAACTCAGATTAAGGAAAACCTTTACGCTGTCCTAACAGGTGAGTGATTTACAATGTTTTTCTTAGCATCAATGTATTGCTTGTACAAAATTCTTGGAATAATGGTATTTGATAATGTAATTGTAGGGATCAATAGAGGCATATTTGGAATCCCGTCAGAAAAGAAAACTGAAATCGAGAAATTAGTTGAAGTTCTCGAGTCTCAAAATCCCACGCCAAAGCCCACTCTAAGTTTAGATAAGGTGTTGCAAAAGAACACTTGAACTTTTGGCTTACTATAATAAACCTTTATTCCTTTTGTTAAGGCTGCAGGAACCTGGAAGCTCATATATAGCACGATTACGATCTTGGGTTCGAAAGGACTAAACTTGGATTGAGAGACTTCATTACTTTGGGCGACTTTTTACAGTTATTGACGTTGCCAAGGTTAGTCATGGTCATAGAGTGGACTGCTCTGCTGTTTTGCTGAAATTGCCTAGCTTGGATTGGATACGTTAGTGTTAGAATTGTGTGGTTAGTTTGTAGTTTAAACTGACATCCATCACATGTGATGACAATACAATAAATGGAGGGTAAAGCCGTTAACGTGATCAAGTTCAGCGCCAAAGGCCTTAATCTGTTGAACGGACAGCTAACTATCGATGCTTCATTCAAGATTGCCTCGGAATCAGTGAGCGCTTGAGATTCAAGACTTTCGTCTTTTGTTCTGCTACTTCTTTACTTGCGTTTCTAACTCTTTCTTTCTTACGGTGATTGTTATTACTTCCTCCTTCAGCGTGTAGACATCACTTACATCAACTCCCTGATCGATCACTCCCCATCAGGTATAGGTACTCATACACCTATCTATTATCTACCATGCCGTAGAAACCAGTTTCACAGACTGATCAGTAATTGTGATTTAATATGATCGTACTGTAGCTGATGAATGTTTTCAGCAAAACTATGAGCTTCTTCTTGGCATCTTCAATCCAGATGGATGGCTTGAGATCACGTATGTTGATTATTATTTATAAATGGTCTAGTATTATAGCTTACATCAAACCCTTCTTTCGCTACAGATATGTCGATGATTCTCTGAGAATAGGACGGGACGACAAAGGAAACCTCTTCATCTTAGAGAAACAAGATTGATTTCCTGTTTTGTTATAGCCCATAATTTAAGGCTCCGTTTGGTTCGTGGATTCCGACGTGGAAAAGAAAAGAAAAAGTACGATTGTACGACACGTGAATCCTAACGTACAATGATTTGATGCGTACCACCACATTTTTCTTTTCTTTTCCGCGCCGATTTCCACGGACCAAACGCACCCTAAGAGTGACCGACTGAGTAACACTTCGGTAGTCACCAATTCAAACAATCTTGTCTTCTGCATATTAATATGTACCTACTCAGGGGCGGATCTACAGTGTGGCCCGGGGGGCCACGGCCCCCGCGAAAATTTTCGGGGTTTTTAGTACTATGTATATATTTTATAGCTTTTGTATAAATTAAATGTTTCTTGCTAATATTATCAAATGCATTGTAGGTATCAGTGGTTAGGTTGCTATTTTTTACTTTGTCGACCTAGGGTCGACTCAGCCCAACTACAAACTTTCGAATAATTTTGACTATTTTAACTTAGACTGATTTTTAACTAAGCCTTCAATGGTTTTGATTCAATAACTATATATCTATCGTTTTATTTCTATACACACATATGTGCGTGTGGTTAATGGTTAACTATCAATTTAGTATAATTTATTTTTCATTTCTCCTTTTCTTATTATTGATAGCCTATTTCAATTAATTTTGACCTCTTAACCTATTTCTATGTACTTTTACTTTTTTTTTTTTTATGTTATGTATTTTCAATTTGGTTATAAAGTTAGCTTTGATAAATATATACTACCTCCGTCCCGTTATTTTTATCACATATGTTGGTGGGCACGGATATTAAGGTGGTATTATTATAATAATATGTACAATGAAAAGGTAATAAAGTGTATATTTTGACACGTCTTTTAAGAATATTTAATATTATTATATTGATTGTTTGTGATAGTTTTTTGCTAAATAAGGAAAGGTGATAAAATTAGTGGGACGCGAAATGGCAAAATGTGATAAAATTAGTGGGACGGAGGTAGTATCATATTTATAAAATTTTCAAAATATATACCAATTTGATTATAAAGTTAGCTTTGATAAATATATACTTCATATTTATAAAAATTTTCAAAATATATACAACGTTGCAAATATAATATAATATTTATTTTTTCGAAATCATCAAAATTTTAATCAAATTATTTTTTATATAAAATAAAAAAACGAAGCTAGCTGTGATCTCGTATCACACTTCGATCACGGCCCCCCCAATAAAAATTTTCTGGATCCGCCCCTGTACCTACTCCTTGGCACTTAATTAGCGGACTTGACTTTTCTGAGCTCTTTGATTTTAGCTCTTCTTCCAGGTGAGAAATTCTACTCGGACAACATGTTTTAGGGGCAATTCACAGTCCAGGCAGTTTCGGAGATGACGGGGTCAGCTTCGCCGAGTTTGAGAAGCTTCACAGCCACCACTTCGCCGCTGATTATGTGTTGTGCATGCCACACTGTTGATGATTGATTGTCCATCTGCCACCTTCCATCCCAACAAGTAAATCACCTAACCAGGGGCGGATCCAGAAACTTTTGACTGGGGGGGCCGCAAATGGCAGACGTAAAAATTTTCATTTTCTATTTTTCTTTGAAAAGATTTATATATTTTGATTTTTTCATTGAAACTTATGAACTTAAAATAAAATCATAAATTTTCTATATTTAACAATAAAAAAACCGATAAAAAAGAGAATAAATAATCGATGATAATCTTGATGAAGCTCGAATATTGACAAAAACAACTGTCATGATATTGATATAGTGTAGTATTATTAATATTAAATATAATATACTACAAAGAAAATAAAAAAGAAAATAACGCAAGTCATAGGTCTTATGAATATCAACCGTGCTTTTTTATTTGATATTGTGTTTATTATTAGTGCGTAACAAAAATTTAAATTGACCATGAAAGGAACTAGAAAATGTGAAAAGATAACTAAATTAGATATGAAATAAAAATCTAATTGATTAATATATATATATATATATATATAATTAATTTAGTTGTATTGTTTGGTTGAAAACCAAACTACCTAAAACTAAAAAAAGGAAACAAGAGACTAAGAAGAATGAATATTCTAAGAAAAAAAAATGACAATAAAGGCAACAAAGCATGAAGATTTGAAAAAAGCAGACTAAAAAGAAAAGTAAAAGAACAAAAAAACGTTAAGGAAGATAATTAAAAAAGAACTGCAATATAAAAAACTAAGAAAACCACGTGAAGTGGTATTTGAACCCTGCACCTTTGATATAAAGAATGGATACTTTACCAGTAAACTACATGGCATTCTTATAGCTTTATGATATAGAGCTCTATATATATTATACAGCAATATATTACACATATAGTACTAAAAGTTTCGAAAATTTTCGCGGGGGGCCGCCCTGCACCTAACGTCGAATAGGATCGCTTCTCCATCCACAACATCAAACTACTGTTGCCTTTCTAAAATTGATCCGCTCTCTCTCTCTCTGACTGACGGATATTTACAGTAAATACAGAACGACTTTATCCAATTACAATCAGGTCTATTAATTACAATTTATTTTTTTTATTGCCCGTATGCGATGCATATCATCATTAAATTATCATGCCGTTGATTCAAGAATATATCGAGACGTCAACCTCGATAGCGAAGTAAATTATAATCAATGAATGTTCATAAATTAGCATGTCTTCAAACACTGAAAAAGTAGATGCAAAACTTCGCATTCAAAACGGGATAGTTCTGTCGAGTAGTACACTGCATTAAAAATGGACAAAATGAACAACCTTCATAATGTAAAGACAGACGACGAACCAGACGAGATGGATAAAACAAGATTTGATACTAACGTAGATTCATCACCCTTCACTCTTTCTGCTTCTTTTTCTTCTTTTCTTTCTTCTCACCGTGGACATCCTTCTTAGTTTCTTCTTCGGGCTCTGAATGTTTTCTCTTCTTTTTCTTCTTCTCATTTGCTGTTCCTTCATCTGTCGCTGATTTTCCGTTATCCTCTTCTTCAGGCAACTCTGTGTGCTTTCTCTTTTTCTTCTTCTCTCCTCCTTCAGGCTCAATCTTCTCCGGCTCGGCCAACTCCTTCGTCTTCTTCTTTTTCTTCTTTTCTTTCTTGTCAGCAACTTCAGTTTCAACTGGTGCTGTGTCATCATCTGCATCTTGCATCACATCATCCTCCTTGTTCTTTCTTTTCTTCTTCTTCTTGCTCTTTTCTTCCTCGCCAGTGACGTTCTCATCCATTGGTATAGCTTCAAATTTCTCTATAGTTTTCGTTACCGTCAGCCCTAAGGTTGAATCTGCAGCTGGATTATATGCCTGCATTTCAAGAAATAAAGTTATGCAATCTGAAGAAAAGAAAAAGATAGAATAAACACGGGAGTCGAAAATATTTCGAATGATAGTAACCTTGGCTGCTGTGATCAATCCTCCCGATCCCTTCTTACGGTCCTTGTCATAAACTTCAATCTTCGGTTTGCCTTTAGCGGAGCCAGCCAAACGACCTAATTCTTTACCTTCTAAGTTCCTCAAACGTGCTTCAAGCTAGCAACCAACCAGATAAAAGAAAATACTTAAACAGGGATTGCAAAGGTTTGGAGTAAGGACTATCCCGAACAATGAAAGAATCTGGCAGGGTATTATTAACTACCTTTGCCCTATTCTCCAAGCCCATAGAGTTATCTTCGGAGTCTCCAAGAGCATCACATCGAATTGCTAAAGCAGCCTTAGCAGCAAGAGAACGTGATATCTTACCCTTGTGTTTCGGTGCAGCTTGGCCAATCAATGATGCATGATAGATCAGACCATATTTGGGAGTAGCATGCTTCGTCTTAAGCGCTCTGAAAAGAGCTTTTTCTGCACCGAGTATCTGAACGGTACTTCCCGGCTGCTTAGCAAGATTCAATAAGCTACCTCCATGTGCGATCAAACGAGCACCAACAAGTTCTCCAACAAGAGCCGTAAGATTGGGGGCAATCGCGTTCATTCTACTCTTTAAGTAGTCATAAAGCTGAGCTCGGTATTCTGAGAGGGATAAAACCTGATTGCACAAGTCTTTGATATTTTCCAAATCCAAGTCACTAACTTCAGTTCCCATGGAAATCACAGCAGCCTCTTTCATTTCAGCCTCCACCTCCTCCGCTAGTATCTATTAAGTTTCAGCAGAAAAAATAGCAATAAATAAATAAGCCAACTCAGATGTCCCAAAACATGGGTTGGAATACAATTGCAATAGTCGGAAATATAAAAAGACAAGACTTCCTGATAAGTAAGACATGCCATAGAATATTGAAAGTACACCAACATCTTTTAACACATGTGAAAAAATTGCAAAGTGGAATAGCCAATAAGGTTATATTTAAAATCCTTATCATGATCAAACAGCAACTTCTTATCTAGATAGATGGTACGTACTGAATTCTCTAGAATAAACCAGTTCAAGATTTTTCATCAGAGTGAGTTGATAAATACATGAACAAAAGAGAACCACAGTCAACAAGTTATTGGCATGCCAGAGCATGACTTCACAAATAAGATGTTACTTTCTTTACCTCAGAGAAATCAAGATTGGCAGCATTTGAGCGACTGCCCATTAATTTCACGGTCTTAGCATAAAGGATGTTGTCTTGTACAATTTTCGCGAGTTCTGGGAAATGCCAACCGTACCATTCTCTTACCCTCATAGCATAAGTATTCAGCTCTTTGTCGAGGTCGTCCAATAAGCTAATAGCTTGGATAATCATTGTGTCAACCTAAAGCAGCCATCAGTAATTAAAATACAACAGACTGCATAATCAATCACTCAGCTAATAATCATACTTGAACTTATTTCAACAGCCTTAGCTTCTCATAATAGGGCTTACCTTGTCAGGACTAAACTTCAACTTGAACCTTGACAAGCTGTGTGACAATCCCAGGCTCATTGGAGCCAAGTCTTGTGCAGCTAAACCAGATATTAGCTCAGTCAATTGACTTCTTACGCCTCTCATCAATTCCATGACAGCATTATTGTGGACACATTCGATTTGCTGCCAAAAAACAGCTCAAAACTAAATACTAATGTGCTGAATAGACACGTAACACAGAAGCTCGTCGACGCATTATTAAAACTAACCAGCTTCTCCTTAATCACATTTCCCAGTTTGGAATCGGCCACTGCCAAAATGTCACCTTCACAATGGCTGCGCAAGAACTTCCGCAAATCTTTGCTTGGCTTACTCTCAATCAAAAGTGATGCAGCAGATAAAGCCTCCGTCATGTTATCAAACTTGGAAAAAGCTTTCAGCTTGACAACCTAAAGCCAATAACAATAACTAATTAAAAGTAGGTGATGAAACGTAGAAACAGAACATACAAGTCGTAACCTCTAACTTAGCTGCCACATAAAAAAGCTGGAAATAAAGGTAAAACCGAGAAACAAATCGGTACCTTTCTAGCAGAGTCAGGTGTCAGGAACTCCTTGCCCAAATCCTGCAACACCAAAAATTGTCATAACTAAAATAATTTTAAAAAAAAAAGTAACGTCGAGGAAAGACGAAGCACGAGCTTGGTTTCAAAAAAATGATCGCACCTCGACTTTAGTTAGTTTGCCTTCATCCAAAACTTTGAACAGCGCGAAACCGGCGGGTGTTTCAAACAAGACCAACATGCTTGCAATGACGATGACCACCGTCAGTAGTAGCTGGCCAAAATAGGGTTTAAGAGAAGTTCTCTTTTTCTTCTTTTCAACTCCTCGGCCGTGGGGGTGGATGACTAGTTTAGGGTTTTGAGCTATTTATCAAATATGACGATTTTCATATTGGGCTTCACAAAGACAAAATTGTTTGGGCCAACTTAATGTTATTTAATTGTTTAAACAACAAAAGTATATTATATATGTTTTTTAGTTGTATATATATATATACACAAACCACTATAAAGAGATACTTTCTCTTCTGCTTCATCATTATCTATCATTTTATCATCCCCGGCGCCGGGACAATCCTGTCCCTCAACTGAGGCTGTTCTATCAATAACCATCCAATCCAAGAATGTCCTTTTCGATCAGCTCCTACAATGGCGTATGTTGTCCAATACTCCGTTTCTGTAAACCCAGCACTGTTTATAGAAGCCCAACGCTTGTGGGATTTCACAACTCTAATCCGTCTTTGCTTGTGAGCTGTTGCGTGGGTCCCAACTCCTCGGATCCAAGGTATGTATGTCCTGTCCCTGTTGACAATCTTTTTTACATGTGCGTATGATGTGTTTCTCTTTTCCTATGGACTCTGTTATGTTGCTTTATCCTGGGATGTTTGCGTATAATTCGTTGATTTGTTGCTCGGATTTTTGCCTTAAGACCACGTGCCTCTTTGTGTTAGAATCCGCTCTACATAAATACTTTGTATATGCGGAATTAATAAAGGTTGTGGGTATACCTCACCCCTCTTCTATATGTTTATTTGTCCCTGTTTATCTGTAGACAACCTCAGTTACCATCACTGCCTTCTTTCGGTGTCCCCACCAATGACAATGGTTCGTCCAGCTCACCATTTAAATGGCGTAGGGTGTTGCTTAAAGTTAGCGGCGAGGCACTCGCAGGAGATCAGAAACAAAATATCGATCCAAAGGTCTCAATTATGTAGAGCCAGCGTGCATAGGAACTTGTCCTATCTCTTGGTGCTCATAGTATCTTTTACATTCACAGATCACAATGGAGATTGCTCGGGAGGTTGCCTCTGTTACTCGGCTTGGTATTGAGGTTGGTTTAGTTTAGAAGCAGACTTGTTTTCAGTTTCATGGAAGTAGATGTATTTGTGCCCATCGCACAATTTGATTGCTTCTCTCATCTTTGTCTTTCTTGACCGATTAATCGAGTTTTTTACTTTAGCTGATGATATTCTCGACATAGACGAATGTCTCGTTGCACCCATTTCCCTATGTATTCGACATTCCTACTTAGTCTAATGGGTTTTCGGTTGTCTTTTAAATCTACTATGAATAAGATGCGAGAAAAGAACCGAACCTTCCATGAATGTTTTGCAGGTTGCCATTGTTGTTGGTGGAGGAAATATCTTCCGAGGCGCCTCGTGGGCTGGGAGCAGTGGTCTTGACCGATCATCTGCTGATTATATTGGGTTGGTTATAAATATATGTATATATTTCCATTCCTATTGTCCTCCAACATAAAGTCTTACAAATCAAATAGTTTTGGGGGTTACTGTTCATACTCACAGGGCCTTGATTTGCATGAAAATAGTTGTACTTAAGAGTTGTCCCAAGAATTATGTTTTTATCTGATATATCGCTATAACTGGATAAGCTCTTAGCCAAACAAAAATTTCCATTTTTCATGAAAAGAATGCTGGCAACTGTGATGAATGCTATATTCTTGCAAGCGACAATGGAGAGCATTGGCATCCCAACAAGGGTTCAGACAGCTTTTCGTATGTCTGAAGTGGCAGAGCCCTACATACGTAGGAGGGCTGTGAGGCATCTCGAGAAAGGAAGGGTCGTTATTTTCGCAGCTGGAACTGGAAATCCCTTCTTTACCACTGATACCGCTGCATCACTTCGGGCTGCAGAGAGTATGTATTCGACGCTTGTCTAAAATCAATTGCATCATTTGTTTTCTTTCTTCATATGATGAACTAATCTTTCCTTCATTATGACAACTAGTTAATGCGGAGGTAGTTCTGAAAGCTACAAATGTCGATGGTGTGTATGATGATGACCCCAGACGCAATCCCAATGCTCAGCTGCTCGAAACTCTGACGTACCAAGACGTGACTTCGAAAGAACTATCTGTGATGGATATGACTGCCATTACCTTGTGCCAAGAAAACAACATTCCAGGTAAGAGACATATTTGACCCTTATTGTGATAATACGGGTAGTGTGGAAACTGAGTTTATTTTGCTTGCGACAGTTGTGGTCTTTAATCTGAATAAGCCTGGGAACATATCGAAGGCCATTAGAGGAGAAAATGTAGGCACATTGATTGGAGGATCTCGGAGAAGTAAAACAGCAAACGCTTAGACAGACAGAAAATCTCAGTCTCAAAATGTAGTTAGGATTTTGATTATGTTGAACGTTGTGATTATTTTCTTTCATCAAAGGTACTGTACCATCTCCGAAATTGGATTTTATAGAGCAGAGCGATAGCTACTACAATCTTCTTTTCTTCTCATAAGTTGCTTTCGAAAGCTTGGATGATTATAATAATGGTTTATCTTGGGTTTCGCTAACGTTACTGTCGTTACAAGAGCATCTCCACCCGATGCTTATTTTACAACCAAAAATAGAAAAAGGTGGTCCAATCGATGCTTAAAACTGTACCTAAAATAAGTTCAACCTATTTTCTCTCACTTCTTTACCCATATTTGAATATTATGATATTCGATTCGGTTCGTTTTCACCCTAGTCAAGAAGTCTCTCTCTCTCTCTGTATATATATATATATATGCATCCTCCCTAAGAGCTGCTGCATTTCTTGGCCTTGACAATCTCACCATCATGCATCGCCAGCGTGGTGCGGTCATCCACCTCTAACCCCTTGCCTGGCATCGCATCCACAAGGGTTGAAGCCTTTTCTACATCTCCTTGTCTGCAATAGCCTGATATCAGAGCCGTATAAGCCACGCGGTCAGGACTCAGACCACGATCGATCATTTCATTGAAGAGGGAAACAGCATACTCCATGTTGCCTGATTTGCAGCTGCCATCGATCAAGGCAGTGTAGTATACCATGTCTTCTTTCAAGCCCATCTCCTTGATTTCACGACCGAAAGCCAAAGCCAGTTGCTTTTGGTCCCTTCTGCTTCTCTTGTTTTTAAAGCTTCTCTTGCGGTGTCCATCGAGCAAGACAGTGTAGGCAACGATGTCTGGACTAATCCCTCTTTCCTTCATGTGACTGAACAGATCGAGAGCTTCCTTCAACCAACTCTTCTGACAGTAGCCATTCAACATTATCGTATATGTGATCAGATCAGGAGATAATCCTCTCTCGATCATACGCTCCAACACCCGTCGGGCCCTTTCCATGTCTCCGGCACGACATAGGCCGGCAATGAGATCGCTGTGCATATTCCTATTAGGGCCACCTCCTATAGAAAGCATAGTCTCAAACATCTTGAAAGCTTTATCGCACTTACCTTCCGCACAGAGGCTGTTAAGGAGTTTCACACGGGAGTTTTTAGAAATCAGACGCCCTTGACTCAACAGCCGCAAAAAGAGTTCGTATCCCTTCACAGCATTGCTTGATTTACAGTACCCATTAACCATGGAAGCACAGTTTTCGATGCTCTCATCTTCCAGTCCGGCGAAATACTTTTCAGCTTCCCGAACCTTTTTAGCAATGCAGAGGCCTTCTATTATCAACTTGTGTATAGCTGGGCTCGGAGTCAAGCCTTTATCCTTCATGGCATCGAGAAGGGAATACAGGGCATCAACAATGCCAGCTCTAGACAGCCCACGAACGAGTACGTCGAATGCTATAACATCGGGTTCCAGACCATCTTCAATTATTTCTCTCAACAACCCACTTCCAGCTTCAAAAGCGCATCCGCGGTCGAACGTACCGCTCATCAGCGTGGTGTAATGAACCACATCCGGGATCAGCTTCTTGTCTTTCATCTCTTCGAACAAGCGACGAGCTTCCGCTAGCTTTCCCAATTTGCACAGGGCATCAATGGCAACGTTATACGAAACCCCATCGAGAAAGATGCCGCCATCTCGAAAGTTCCTGAAATGCTCGATTGCTTTAGTATATAAGCCCTTCCGGCAAAAGCATTGCAGGACCAGCGTGAGAATCCGACAATTACTTTTAATACCCTTGGCCACCATCGCCTTATGGATGTCCAAGGCTTTATCTACGTCCCCACAATCACAATACCCCTGAATCAAGGCACGGTAATGCATCTCGGTAGGTACTAGGATGCTTTCTTCCAACCTCTGTAGGACAGTCTCCGCCATATGCAGCTTCTTTTCACTGACAAAGCCCTGAATTACAACAGCATAAGCATATGCATCGATTAGACCGTTATGCCTTTCGCAATCTAGCAAGACATCATAACCCATATCTGACTGGCCATGCTTGCATAGCCCTTCCAGATAAGCTGCGTAAGTGAAAGCATTGGGAGCTTCGTCCATTTCAAGCAGCACGCCTCTTGCTTCTTCCAAACAGCCACGTCTAGAGTACGCCTTTATCACAATCCCATAAGTATATACGTTTGGATTGATGCCAAGTACCTTCAACTGCTTGTACAAAGCTGCCACTGTCTCGAATTCTCCACGACCCACCAGTCCATTCATCAAGAAATTACAAGAGAACAAAGAAGGTCCAACTTCGTGTT
>JAPQWV010004349.1:0-31105 GCA_027422505.1 Craterostigma plantagineum
GGATAAAGACATCAAGATTGTTCTTGCAATATGGGATCAACAACAGCAAAAATATCAATTGAAATAGTAAATACTCACCGAGTAATCAAAACATGTGTGTGCCGTCGATTGATTATGGTAAGCTCATCCAAAGATCGACTTGGCCCTTTATTCTCTACCTAGAAAAGCGCTTGATTGCAATCTCCAAATATATATCTTTCTCACGATCATCTTGGCATCGAAGCGGTTGAAATCTGCCTCGGCTCTACCACGTTTTCGATAACGTCAAACAAAGAGCTCCATCAATAAAATCAACCCTTCATGAGAAGTTTAATATTAGTAGTATAGTGTTGAATGAACCTCAAAGCTTGCGATACTGATATAGAAGTAATATTCAAAAAATATCAAACACGGGTAGGAATAAAAAAAGATCCAAAGAAAGAATCCAAAGGCGACATAGCGATTCCTGAAGTAAACTGTAAGTTAAAGTCTAAATCACGAAAGACCCATAAGCTGAAAACTCCTCCGCCGGCGTTAGTGAAGACTCTTTTTTGGCAACGAAGCTGAAGGACGGCAGCGGAGGGGATCGCATGGACGGCGAGATCACAAAGCCCGATCCATCGTACAACGTCAGCGACCTTACCCTCCACTTCGCTCTCCCCGAGCGGTGGCCGTCATGTTTTCGAGCAGAAGTTCGATGAGAAAAAATGACCTGAAAAAACATAGAAGAGAAGAGCAGAGCAGAGACAATTTACTACGTAAGAGCTTATATATGGCTGAATAATATGACAAACTCACTGAGATGATTAGTTGCAAACTGCAGTTCGATATCGTCTCGAGAGAGCGTGAATGGAGAGCCATAACGCCCGCGTTATTACTCTATTTCAAACAAACAACACAAAAGCATATGAGATTGTTCAGAGTAGCCCTAAGGAGTTATACTTTGATGCGAATTTTCTTACAGATGTGTTCTCCCCACAGCTCTGTTCAATAGGGCTCTCAAAGTTAGAAGATCTTGAAATTAAGAAATGTAGAACATACGTATTGTTTGCGGATTAAGCTTGCCAGTATATACCAAAACTGGCTTCTGTAGACAGTTTCTGAAATCTCAAAAGGCACAACAGAAACTTGACAATGATAGCGAATATATACGCTCAAAATAAAAGTAAAAGAACTCATGTTTAAGTAGACTGTTACGTCGATGTTTATTATATCACCATCGTGCAGAAGAGAAAAATGATGTAAAAAAAAAGAAAGGAAAACATAAATTAAATTAGCAGTAGGCGAAAGCTACACAACATACGACCTGCAATTGTCGTGAATCAGGTATTCCGTGGCACATGCATTCATTAACTGATGTGCAGACACTTAGGAAAACCATCGTACCCTGACGGCGAAGGATACGCCCCAGCGTCGATGATCATTTGATGCACCGCTTTATCAATCTTATTCGTAGTCACTGACGGCTGTGAAGATTTTCAGAAATGTAAGAAGAAATATACGCCAATAATGGTGCAACATTTCAATGTTTCTAACGAATTATAATTCGATCGAAGATCTAATTGGTTATTCTAGGAAACTACCACTTCTTACCCGAACTAATGTTCCTGCAAAGTCCACCACCGGAGCAGCAAGTTCACATGTAGCCCTCATATGTGCGATACCTTCATCATCATGATGCTCGCTCGCTATTTCGGGCAAAGCTTTCGAACCAACATAAGGGCTTTTGGGAATATAATCGGGCAGGGGTAGTGATGGTGACACCTTTCCACGGAACAAAGGAGGTTTTTTTTTCGCCGAAGATGAACTTTGAAGCTCACTTCTCTGTATTAAAGAAACCTAGGCATGTTAATATACTCAACCCCGTGCAGAAACTAAACAACCCCCCACATAAATCTTCTAAAAATGGAAACCTTCAAAGCAGTAAAGCTGATCCTCCGCCGTCGTAACCCTCAAACCACCCCAATAACCCATTGCCGCCGACGACCTTTCAACAAAACCAAGGCCGCCGCCGCAGTAAGAGAAAGCAGCTGTCGTCGACACCTCGTATGAATCTCGTGTCCCATTGCACCTCGTATGCTGCCAGCCGTCGCAAACGTCGGACGACACCATCGTCTCGTCGTCGTCATCCTTGGTACCGCACCTACACCTCACAGTCCAAGAATCCCAACCCCCTTCGTACCTCAATCCGCCGCCGCCGCCGCCGTCGAAGATCCCGATGGCCCTGAAGGTCACCTCACCCCCCGACTCGACGTTGCCGAACAAAACCTCACCGTCGTCGACCCATTCCAAGCCCCCAACTCAGTCACTTCTAGGCATTTCATCGAGCAGTAGGTGTCCCTCATCGCAGTCTGAATCGCAAGCTTCAGATCACCCACCGTTGCATAGACCGGAACGGCGACGTATTCCCTGGTCTTATTAGCGTACTTCCACGGAAGCTCGCCGTCCGAATCGGCCTCAATCGAGCTCCTCGCCAGCGCCAGACGAACCTCCGCGACTGATCATACTCATCCCTGAACATCCACTCCTTGGCGAACACCTTAGAGTTGAGCGCCGTCTGAACCGCCAACCTTAGCCCTTCGCCGCCTCCGCCGCTCCCAGGAGCAGATTCTCGTACAGGTATGCCATATCCTCGTATATATCTGAACTCATCAGATTCTGAACTCAACCATGCTCTCCTCACCGCGGCGGCGACCCTGGTTAGCATCCACCGCAGCCCTGCGGCGGACCTCCATCCTTGCATTAGGTCCGCATCCATTTTATCACAGAAAAATTAGAGCAAAAACACAGATGGAGGTGAGAAACAAAAAGGGTGGGTTGTGGGAGAGCTTCGTACCGTGAACCGAAAGGCCAAAACTGTTCAGCTTCTTAATTGAATAATTTTTTAGACTGTTCAGTTGCCAATTAAATGAGTACAATGAATCGGATAAATACAACCTATATTTGAATTTTGGGTTGTTCCGGCCAAAAAACCATCCATGTAAATCTCACTACCCTTAGACACAAAATAGTAATTATACTTTTGAGCGCTGACGTGTCACACAGCGATTGGCTATAGGGGGGTCAATGAGAGGTCAACCATTTTACTTTTAATAAGTATATGATAATATAGTCAATAGAATTTTTATGTATTATATTGTCCATGTTCTTGCATAATGTGTTTTTGAAATGTATCAGAACCATGTAATAATCATCATAAAGATTTGAAACCTCATATTTAGTTATTTTACTTTTATTATACATGTGTTTTTTCAAGAAAATTCCTGTTAAAAAAACAAAAGATTTCCATACGTGATAAGCCGTTGTTCAATCAAACGTACTAAAAGCTGAGCTATAATAAGTTCTAAGCAATCAAAAGAAAATATTCAGACAAGAGGTACCAAGCTCATGCAATAAGGAACAACGATAGGCGAAAACATCGACCTCGGGGCCCAACTCCGAAGCATCGCAGACACGCTTCATCTTCTTCGTCGAGAATCGATACTCGTAAACCTTCGAGAGAACCCTAACGAGCAAAACTTCGTCTTCGAAACACAGAGGATCGACCCACGCAATTTCGTCTCTGCTCAGCCTTCCATTCTTCACCTTCTCCAAGAGCCTATAGACCATACCTTCGTTCTCCTTCTCCAAATCTTCCAACGAAATCGAAGACTGAAGTTCCCATTCGCATTCGAATCGATCTTCGAGGACCCAAAGCTGAAGCCCATCTTCAGATATGATCGCATAGCATAGTCTGCCCTTCGATTCTCCTATGCACATCTCGGGCACGCTGACGAACTGGGATTCGGGCAGGGGAGCCATTATTGGGCAGGCCATCTCTTCCCTAGGATCGAACGTTAGTATTTGATAGCCATCTTCGGTCAGCCAATATAAGATGCCATCGACCTCAATTCCCCTGTTTTTCATAGCCAAGCCATGGCTGCAAAAGCACCGCTCATTAGACCTTCTCCACTGCTTAGTTTTCGAAGAGTATATGTCGAAGATGAAATGGCCTTCTTCTTTTTCTTGTTCCTCTGTAAAGCTCACTGCTACTAATTCGAAATCGGTGATCGAATCGATGGGATTAAGGAAAGGGTCGAAGGCTATGGCTACGCTGCTCTGCCTCGGGACATCTTCAGGCCATTCGATTCGAACCCACTCTCTGTTTAGAGGGTTGCATACGTATAAGTTGGGTATCGGGTCGAAGCAGCTTCGTAAGCAGAGAAGCCCATTGTTAGACGATAGAAGGACTACGCCTTCGGGGAGGAAATCGAAGACTTCTTGCCTGAGTTTTCTATTACATCCTCGAGCTTCGACTGGGATGTAAGTGATGAGGTCTACGTCATTGGCAGTTGAACGACTGTACGTTTCTTGGAAGAAGAAACCCGAGAAGGGTCGGCCTCGGGCGGTGTTTTTTGAGGTGGAGGTTGATGAACGAGCGATCGATGATGAGACGAAGCCATTTCTTGGAGACGAGCTTTAGACTTTGGAGGGTTTTTTGCGTCTAGTCGGGAGAGTATGTTAGCGGGGAGATCGTCGTTTTCGAACCAATAAGTAGTCTCAGTCTCCACTTTGATCTTCTTCTTCTTCTTCTTCATCATAGCTGTTGTAAAAGAGATTGTTAGAGAAGAAAAAGGCTCGGAATGAGATGATTCTTGGAGTTTGCTATTAGGAACAGAGAAATACAGTTGGGATTACTGGAAAGCAGACACCGTTAAAGATCAAACAAAACATCTGAACTTGGACTGCAAAAAGATGTCTGATAACGTTGGCGAAGAAGACAAAAGAGACATAAAATGTTAAAAGAATCATTAAAATATCGAAATCGACTAGGTTAGCTTAGCTACACAACAGAGGTGTATAGCATGCATTATTTCTTATCTTTTCATAGTTATAGACAGTGCAGTATTTCAAGCAGCTGAAAAACATGCCTAGTCAAGCAAATAGATGAACGAACAATCATACCTAAGATGTTTATGGGCTTTTTCCGTCTGAAGTCTTGAAACTGTACCTGAAAAACTACGAACGAAACTGATTTCATCGACATTTTTGTTGAATCAGACGCCATGAACTTCAGAATGATTCTTTATCTGTTTTTTTATTTTTAACAGAAAAAGATATCTAGAAGACTAGGGACGACACACTCCATAGCAACTCACAATGCAACAAGCAGAAAAAAAAAAAAACCCAGAAAATCTAAGCAACTCCATAACAGCCTTGGCCTGCACTGTGACAGCACAACGTCAACGAGGCAGGTAAAGCAATGGCGACTACAAAGCATAAACCCATACAAAAAATGACCTAAAAAGCTTGGATAATACGAGGACGGAATACCGTGTATGAAAAAACCACTCTGTTTTGTTTATTCTAAAAAATGGCGAAATGCTGTTTGAATGATAAAAATGAAGAGCCCAACTCCCACGAAAGGAACATAAAAGAAGAAGATAAAGCTTCACAAGGCTGTGAGTAGTAAACCTCTGAAACTTTACTTGAAAAATAATCTGAATGTGTTGGAGCTTACAGAGACGATGAAGTCAGAGAGAGAGAGAGAGAGAGAAAGCTTCATATGCTATGCATTTGCCACTCTCAGGCCACAGCACGTCACTATCAGCGCGATTGTATGTGTTTGCAACATTTTGGATATTTTTGGCCCACACAATCATGTGTAGTGTGTGTACACAAAGCTTTATCGTTTTGCCAAAAACACGTGGCAGCAAAATCATCAGTTGAACGACGACATTCTGCCTCTGCCGTAGTCGACAGTAACAAAATACTATTTTTGTCCGTACATTTCAAGAATGTGTTTTTATTAACTAATTCAACATGCAAGACATTTAAAAGTAAAAAATCACCTCTGCAACGTTTCCCATAAACTAAACTCCGCGTTCGAATCAAACCCACGTAATAATTCTACTAATAGAGAGTCAACAAAATATCAGTTAGTATTAACATTTCTTCAAAGTTTCTACGCTGTTATATTATATTCACATTTTTTTCCAACTCTAAGCTCCTTTTTCTCTAGAGGCAATTACCGCTTGTTGCAAGAATGAATGCTTTCTTGAATTTTCAGGCAAAGTTTCGTCGGGACCCTTTTCCGGCGCACGGCCTTTATTACCTTGTTTTGTCGTAGATTCTTTAGAGGCCGACGTAGAAGGCGGGAAAAAAGGCCCATGCACGCATTCGTTGTCGTCGAAGAACGAGGAGAAGAAAATGGGCAGAGATTAAGATTCAGTGGCTTAACTTCCGTGTTGTTAACAGCTGCTACGAAAGATTCACTTTCAGGCCGCTTGTTGTTCTGTGCCTTGGCAACCTGGGAATATCGAGGCATATAGAAATTTAATGAAATAAAGATGTCTTTGAAATAATTATATCGATCTAAAATCATTCGTGTCTTTGTTGTTCTGTGCGTTAGCAACCCTTGTGCCGGCGTTCGGCCGTGCCTTGCGCCGGCCCAAAAATTACCTTTTTCAAACGATTCCGACCCAAATAAAGACATTTGTACAAGTGAAAACACAAGTGAAGATAAAGAATTCTCTCTTATGCTTTATTCTCTTGTAATAAGTTTACAACATGTCATCAACACGAGACTCTAGCCGATGTCGACTTGTATCTCTACTTAAGTAAGTTCGGTACGTTTTACTTTATGTTTTTCTACTACAACTTTTTTGTTATGGCTAACCTCGCAAAAATTTGATATCACAAGGAAAAGATACTTGTCATGGTTTTCAAAATGCGGAAAATTCATCGAGAAGCTAAGAGCAACTCCAACCGTACTCTAAAACCCAAAATATGGGGTAAATTGGTCCAATCGAATCTAAAACTCAAACTCAAAATGGGTTCATACTATCTCTAATTTAATCGCATCTTTCCGTTTGAACTGCCATTTGCGTTTGATATCTGACATTGCAAAAAGTCCCTTTTTGTTTTTGGATTTTTCTAAAGAGCACAAACACTGACACATATGAATGAGATGGGCCCCACATTCAAGAAAATGCCACCGCTTCCAAAACTTAACGAGGAACTCGCCACTCGATCATTCCTAGTCGTCCGATTCATTTCAGATTCGATTGTAAATGTTTGGACGGATGACGATTAAAAAGATCACTAATCATGTTAAAGCTAGTGATAATAATGTTAATTAATAGAGGAAATGTTTAACTTTCTTCCAATTAATTATTCTGGTAGCTTTTATATGTTGTTGTACGATCATTTGACACGTGCTTTGCCTTATGCCAGAGATATTAGTTTAAGCTAATTGTTTTTAGATTTTTCAAGATATAAATTTTACGTCTTTAATTACATGAATATATATATATATATATTTGTATACAGTTTGTAGTCTATCAATGAGGCGTGCACTCAGAAATTATATTTTAGTGTTGTGGTCTAACTTGTAAAATTATAAATTATATGGGTAATATTAAAAAATTGGTAGAAGAGAATATAATTTAAATGGTCTTTTGAGTTTGAGAATTGATTTGATGGTTGGAGATAAATTATTGCATTTTGAGTTTGGGAATGAGTTTTAGCTTTGTAATTCAAGTTTCAAAACTAATCTTTTTATGTCATTCTCGTGATTTTATGATCTATATCACCATTGGGAAAGCACATCTATTCTATTATATAAAGTATCAGGCTAGATAAAATTTGACAATTTGATTTGTCATATTATTTGCAATTTAATCCATTTTTTTATTTAATTAATTTTATATTTGATCATTTCACTTCTAAAGTTTTTAATTATTGTAATTATGTCCCTGTACATTAGTTTTCATTTTATATATTTAAATTAGATAATATAAATATCAAATTGAAATAACATAAATATTTGTAAGCACACGTGTACAGTGTGCGAAAATACCGAGTATTAATAATAGTGTAATCCATGTGATGTTATTGAAGGTTATTTTGGAAGGAATTGGTCGTTCTTTACACACAAATTTCAAACACGAAATTGAAATGCTTATGCTCTAGCCCAGTAGATTCAATAATTTTCTTGCAGAATCTTTTTTTTTTTTCTTTCTTTCTATGATTGATTATACGATACGAGACATGATTTGTGTTTCTGCAATTCCAAATAACAAGAAGCGTAACCTCATTTCATCACAAGCCATCCGACTATTGACGATAGAGTGGTCATTTTTTCCTCAATTTCCGAATTCTTTTACCAAATCGACACTATCCATCGATCCGGTAATAAAACATACCATAGGGATGTCAACGGGGCGGGGTGGGGGCGGGGATTAGGTCCTCATCCCCGTCCCCGTGTCGACGGGGAATCCCCATCCCCGTCCCCGCGAACTAAACGGGAAAAAATCGTCCCCATCCCCATCCCCGCCGGGTCCCCGTCCCGGCGGGGATTCTCCGTCCCCACGAATGTTTTTTAAAATAAATTATATTTTCATTATAATATAAATTGAATACATTATTTAGGCATTTTTAATAAAATAACCAAAAAAAATTAAGCATTAACGGAATAAACCTATTAATAAAACCATTAATAAAACAGCGAACTTCGTATATATATTATACGAGTTAGTATTCGTAGAGATAGTTTACGAGTTAAGACCGCAAGGTGGCCCGCTGACCTGACGTGGCAAGTTAACTCGTATCATTTTCTTACGAGTTAGTATCTCGTATAAATATCATACGAGTTACGACGCTGTCGCGCGCTGACCTGACGTGGCAAAAAATTTGACTCTAACTCGTACTATAATAATACGAGGTACTAACTCGTATAAAACGCATACGAGTTATTTGCGTGGCCGACCAACCCTGCATGCGCATGCATATAATGGAAGTAACTCGTATTTAATTTATACGAGTTACGGGCGTGGCCGACAAACCCTCATGCCCATGCATATAATGAAAATAACTCGTATTAACTCTGTACGAGTTACGGGCGAGTTGGAGTACCTCGTGTTTGATTGATACGAGTTATTTCTCTATATATACCCTTCGATTTTAGTATCAGTAACGCAAAAAACCCTTTCGATTCCTAAATAATTTGCACTTTCTCAATAATCAGAACAAGTTCAAAACCTTGTTGTTTATTGGTCTAAATCAATCATTCATGGATAACAAACGAGAAACTCATCGTCCAAGGGGTGTCCATACGTTCACAAGAATCTCATTACCAAGGTCGTTTTGTTCCTCTTTTATCTGCTTAACCCAATCGACGACGGATTCACAGCAATCGTACACGAGTATCATGCGAAGGGTATCTATATCTTCGATGCCAAACGGAAATTCCTTAAGCTCCTTCATGTACTCAAGGCAAAGCATCTCAAGAGCGGGAAAGTTACTAGCCTGAGTAGTCTCTCCTCTCCAAGCCACAACACCTAAACCATAAAGTTTCAGGTACTTTAATTTCTGAAATTGCCCTTCGACCATGCACCACTCTTCCCCGACAAAGGCATCGCCGCATAGCTTAAGCACTTGGAGGTTCGGCAGCGAACCAATCACCGTCATGTCTCCCCAGCAGAGTCCACAACAACCTCCCAAACGCAATTCCTTCAGCGAGTCTGGGAAGGCAATGTTTTCCATGCGCAAAGTGCAATCAGGAAAATATAGATACAAGGATCGAAGCTTATGCAGAAGTGCAAGGTTGTTGAGGCAGTAGCCGCTTAGTTCTTCGTCACCTTTTGAGTAGTGAGCCTCCAACTCGACTAGATTTGGGATCCTTCTTACGACTTCCTCCGTCCATTTCATGTTTAGAACCCTACGAAGTGTTTGTAGTTGGTTCAATACGATGAATTCGTCCGTTGGATCAGGCAACACGTCAAGCCATAATCCGCTTTCCTTAGTTGTGGCATCTCCCATATTCTCGATAATAGCTCTTTCCCTTGCGTAAGCTCTCCGTGCAAGACCATTAGATTCCAAAGTAGAGAGATGGGGGACGGAGATGCGTATTCTAACTCTTTTACGTAAATGTCGAACGCAAGCCACGTCAGCTTCGTCGTGTGTGGGATTTCTACGATCTTGCCGTCCACCTTGTTTATCAACCTAATGTATCTTGATTTGATAAGGCGTGGATGCTTTGTGCTGCAATCATCGCACACCATGGTATTCATGACAGCCGTTGATGATTCGAGCAATTGAGGACGACTTCGCCGACGCCAATCATCGTCGTTGTCGTCCTCGTTCGATCACGGCATACGAAGCATGAACTCGCAGAGAAACCCGGATAAATTGTTAACATCTGCATATTCAATGTGGTAAAAATGTTCTCTTTAAGAGACTCCTTGACGCACAGCTGCCTCAAGATATCGTGAACGCCGCAACTTCTGATTTCCCCCATCCTCCCCAGCTTTCTAACGAATATCATGTTTCTACCAATTAGATCTTCCAAGTATTCCATGGCAACGTCTTCCAATGTCTTATTATCATTTCTGGCAGACGACCGCACAATTCCCTCGGCAATCCAAAACTCAACAAGTTTAGACGCTTTGATATAGTAGTCTTCGGGAAATTCTTTCAATCGAAGGAAGCATGCCTTGAGATGAATGGGCAGGTGATTGTAGCTGAGGGACAATGTCTTCAAGCAGCTTTCCTCAATCTCCAAATGATAGAACGAGTTCACGTCATCCGCAACGGATTCCCAATATTCGCGGCTCGGATTATTTGGGTTTGAAAGGAGTCCACCGACCACGACGAGCATGAGGGAAGCCCTCTGCAATTTCGTGTGATCTTCTTTCCAATCACCTCTAATTCGCTCGTCGACCTTCCCTCGTTTTTGCCAAACGCTTTTTCGCTAAATAATTTCCAACTGCTCTCCTCATCTAGGAAATCCATCCGGTAAATGTTACTACGAGCGCTGCTTATACTGTCGGCTACGTTCATCAGCCTCGTCGTCACAATAATTCGACTTCTATTCTCATTATTCGGAAAGAAAGGCCTAATTTGTCCCAAGCATCAATGCCCCAAACATCGTCCATAACAATCAGATACCTCCTACGACATAACTTTTGGTACAAACGTGTTCCTAAATCATCATCAGCACCATCAATAACTCCATCTTTTTTGAGACCCAAAAGAATACTCTGCACGTCGTAGTCTTGCGATAGTGTGATCCAAATACGAACGTCGAAGTGCTCAACGATGAGTTTTCTCATCGAAGGTATTGCGAGCGAGGGTCGTCTTGCCAATACCTCCCATTCCCACGATAGGGATGACTTGTAGGCTACGCTCGTTCCCAGTGAGTCGATCCATTATCTGTAACACACGATCTTCGAGCCCCACAGCCTTCTCACCGCTCGAATCAGAGGTTGCAAGAGGAGAGTTGCTAATACGTGGTCGTCCTCGATCTGCCCCAATTCCATGGTTTTCCTCTCCGAATTTCGTCAGCTCTTGATTTATCGACTTGATCTTTTCAATTAACAATTGCAGATCTTGATAGAACGACGAGATCATCTTCTCACCGATCTGATCATCGAGGAGTCCTTTGGTGCGCACTCGATCTACGACATACTTGTCGAATAGATCTTCTAAATCATGAACGACTTCGCTGATCTGCAGTTTAACCGCCAGCTCGCTGAGTAGTTCGCTGGTAGATGATTTTTTCGAGTGAAGTTCGAGAAATTCTTGCAAGAAATTGAGCTTCTGCTGTAGTGCTTCGATCTGGGACATGTCTGGGATCATCCAGCGACGAGAAGGCAGAAGAACGTTGTCCAAAGAAGTCAAAAGAGATAGCACAGACGCATAAGCTGCTACTGCCATAACTATATCAGCTAAATGAATGAAGGGAACTGTACCAAGTAAATGGATAGTCTGATAATAATTCAAAGCGTCGATGATTGATTGTAATGATTCAAACAAGTGGTTCACAGGAATGATGATTGAGTTGAAAGAAATATCTGTCTAGTCGTCTTAATGAATTTACAAGTATACCACTTCAATATCATGTTTGTAAAAACTCAATACATGGAAAAAAAAAAAGACACACTGTAGCTATAGTTTTTCACAACTTGTTTTTTCATCTCTAGTGGTTTTAAATTTCTTTTTCAGCTGACAATTATAATTGATTAATCGTTATGTAATGTTCCATTTTCTTAGTATAATATATGAGAGAATATAAATACAGGTTGCAAGAGAGTTGCTATGCAGTGGACGATGATCTATGACGAGCTCAATGTATTTTATTTATTATTCTTGAGGGTCGATTACGTGATAATTCTGATGTGATGTACTATGATTTGCTATAAATATTTGCAGAAAGGAAGACGAATGTATTATGGAGGTAGTAGAAGACTATTCGCAAACAGGTGAAAATAATCACCATGATCCTCCAAAATCACCGCCATCAACCCTTTAACTATACTAGTGCAACCCCGTGCGTTGCACGGGTCTATTTCTTGGATTGAGTTATTTTACTGATGCAGAATATTGTATATAAAAATTATGCGATTTTTGAACCTGAGATTTGCACTGTCGATGTTTGCACTACCGAGGGGTTGTATGACTGCACCTTTTCAATGTATGACTGCTCACAGAAACGACTTAAGGGATTCTTCAATTTAAATGGTTTAAATTGTCAGATTATGCTAAACAGTTTAAATTATTTACGAAAATTTGTTGACATGCATCACAAGAGTTTTTCTCCACCGGGACGTTATTTGAAATCAAACGGTGTCTCTCCAACGTGCATGTTTTTCTAATGGATCCTCCATCGTTGATTGGAAATATTAGAGTGCTTTCTTTTTGCCAGCAGTTTCGTCTCCTTAGATGAAGGGATGTTAGTTGTGGATGGTATGTGAAAAGATATGTGATTAAAAAACAGAATTACTATTAAATGCAGCAATAATAACTTATTTAACATCGAAGTAGCTAAGACCAAATATTGAAAAACACTGCTACGGTGAGGAACTATCCGAATTCCTGGATCAGTTCTGGTGAAACATCGTACACGCCATCTTCAGCAAACATGAATGAAAATGCTGATCGCAGCACGTATACTCCACATTCACCGCTGATTCATACAGGAAAAGAGACAAACAATTTACGTAAGAAATCGTGATTCTACAAATTAATAGTGCCAGGGTTTTACATTACCTTATAGTCTGACGGGGGAAGTTAGGATCTTTATAAACAGTGAAGTCCATGATTGAGTCAGTTGCGCAAATCTCGAAGAATATATGGGATAATAAGTTGTGTTTTTTGAAATGCCTCTTCAAAGAATCTCATATCCCTATCAACCGAAGGTTCAGAGTCATGTACTATTATTAACTGTTTTTTATAATCAATAATGCACAGTATCCAGTGACATTGATTTATGTTGACTGGAATAACTATAAGATCTGTTTTCCTCCCAAGAAGAGACGGCCAACCTCAACAATTCCTTGTACATATGGTCGAATGACAGATAGGTCCATACGTCCATCGCTCTTATACTCTACTGCAACTATTTGGTTGAACGCTGTAGGCATAAAAGAAACCCTTGACTTTGGGAAACTTGCATGTGATTGCTTCTCGATAAATCCTGTTAAGCATTCATCTATGTGTCGTTGGAGATACATAATAAGAATATGTGCAAAAAAAAATTAACGGGAAAGATGATTAACTATTGTGCCTCATCATGTAGCCAACTTTCCTTCGTCATAAGGTTTTTGAAGAATTCTTTGCCGCGTTCATCTGGGAATAGCGTACCAACAAAATCTCTATCGTTCATTGATTCTATTGTCGCCGATACACACGGAAAGTATTTTAACATCTTGTTGCATCGCAAGAGTTTTCTCGACCGGGACGTTTTTTGAAATCAAATGGTGTCCCTCCAACGTGCCTGTATTTTTTGTCTTAGATCGTTTTTCCAATGGATACTCTCTTGGCTGACTGAAATATTAGAGTGCTTTCTTTTTGCCAGCAGTTTCGTCTCCTTAGTTGAAAGGATGTTAGTTGTGAATGTTCCCTTCCGTTCTCCGTCAGGTGTAGGGCTTCTCTTTCATGTAAGAAAATCGGACGTGGAATTATAAGTAGTAATAATGTGTTCAATTTTGCTAAATAATGTTTCACGGCACCTTGGCCCATTTCCTTTCATCTCACTTCTCCATTGACTCGAATGACAGATAGATCCATACGTCCATCGCCCGTATACTCTGCTCAACTATTTGGTTGATCGCTGTAGGCATAAAAGAAACCCTTGACTTTGGAAAACTTGCATGTGATTGCTTCTCAACAAATCCTCTTAAGCATTCGTCTATGTGCTGTGGAGAATAAGAATAGAATACATAATAAGAATATGGAAAAAAATAACGGGAAATATGATTAAGTATTGTACCTCATCATGTAGCCAACTTCCCTTCGTCATAAGGTTTTTGAATAATTCTTCGCCGCGTTCTTCTGGGAATAGTGTACCGACAATCTCTTCGTTCATCGTTCCTATTGTCGCCGATACACGCGGAAAGAATTTTAACATCTTGTTGACATGCATCGCAAGAGTTTCCTCTATCGGGACGTTTTTTTTGAAATGAAACGGTGTCCGTCTAACGTGCCTGTATTTTTGTCTTTGATCGTTTTTCTAATGGATCCTCGCTTGGCACTGGAAATATTAGAGTGCTTTCTTTTTTCCAGCAATTTCGTCTCTTTAGTGAAGGATGTTTGTTGTGAATGTTCCCTTCCGTTCTCCGTCACGTGTAGGGCTTCTCTTTCCTGTAAGAAAATCGGACGTGGAATTATAAGTAGTAACAATGTGTTCAATTTTTCTAAATAATATTTCACATACCAAGTGTTTGTTCTATACGCGACAGCCTCAAATCGATTTCTAAGTAATTTTCGTTAATCTTCACTGTCAGATTGTCGACCTTTCAGTAACATATTCGACATAGCCATCTATTTTACGTTCTATACGATCAACAAATTCTCTAGCTTTCTGATGAAATTCCGCAACAACGGTGTCTAAATAATCTCTTATTTGATTGATCATTTTATGGAACCTTTTTTTTGTGTATGTGGTGTTAAAATTATGAAAATGATTTGATTTATATATAGTATAAGTCAATGTTAAGGAACTGAAAATACACTACTCTCTACTCATAACGTCTCAGTAGAATGTATCGATTTGCCTCGTTTAAATCAGTTCTATGATTATATGTATTTAGTGTGCATTCATACTGTCTTAATGTTTAGATAATATTTCAATGTGTCCTTTCGTTTCAACGGTTATCATAATTACGCAGTAATTAGTGAGCGGTTATATTGCTTAAGTAATAGATCGATGCGTCTTTTGAGTCCAATGGTTATCATGATTACAGAGTAATTACTGAACGGTGATATTAATCCACTATGTCGTGTTAAATTCAGTAGTGTCTAGATGATTAATAACGTAGGTATGTCTAGATTAAGTGTAACAGGAAGATAGTGAGTCTTGTAATGTAGTTATGTTTGGATGAAGTGTAACGGTAATGCGTTTAGTCTTGTTAATTTTAGCAGTGTAATTTGCTAAAAATGTTTGTGTGTGTTTCGTGAATGTTAGTGGATTGATAATATAGTTACATTAATGAATGATCTGATACCGTCGGACTGTACAGATTTCTGCATTACTGTACTGTAGTTGCAGGTAGCGTACTTTTCGTTTGCATTATCGTATACCAGTCGTGCAGAATATGCCGTCTTTGTAATTACACGACTGTTTGATTCGCACTCGTGCAAAATATAGCATAGCATCTTATTACACTGTGCCCAATTGTTGCTTGACGCGACAACAATACTTACAACTTTGTTCCTATTTCGAACAAATAACTTTTGAAAAATAAAATGGTCAGTAGTGTGCAATTCGGTAGCGTATTAATCTGTTTTAATTTCCTAAACGATAATTAATATATGTTAATTTCCAAAAATGCACTACCGTTTTCCACACTACTGACCATCAGTAGTATGCAAATCGGTAGTGCAGTATGGAGAAGTTAAAATTATTTAGTTCAGGGTGACGTGCAAGTATTCCTGAGTACTTTGAAATGTGATGCTGTAATATATTGTAGTCTTTTGGTAATATATGTACTAATATATGTACATTAACGATAAAGGGCCACCCCACAGTAAATGGTCAGTAGTGTGCAAGTCCGTAGTGCAATATGCAAAAGTTAAAGTTATTTAGTTTAGTTTGATGTGCAACTGTTGCTGACATGCTTATCAATTTACATGCTTATCAAGATTACGCCTAACATTTATTCAGTTAACAATATTTTCATATTTTCCTACTTCGAACAATAACATTTGAAATATCATCTGGTCAGTAGTGTGGAAGTCGGTAGTGTAGTTTTGAAAAGTTAAGCTTCTTTATTTCAGGATGACGTGCAGCTGTTCCTGAGTACTTCAAATGAGATGATGTAATATGTTGTGTAATATAAAATTTTTGCATATAAATGTTAACATTTTATAAAAACATATTCTACAGTCTCACAGTCGGGCAGTCTTACAATGTCTAAGTAATATAGTTTGCTAGCTGTTCATCGTACGTCTAAAAAACCGATAAATTGATATTGATGCCAAAACTATACAGTTATGTATATCTACTAATGAGGAAGATAAAAAAGGCTTATCAAGTTTAGAACCATAGCTTTTGGTGGCAAATGAAGCGAATTTCTTTTTGAAATGACCTCTTTCTCTTCATCATCGTCGGTAGAATTCTGAATGCCTCAAAATCACCAACATCAAAATGGTCGATTTATTTGCAAAACTCCGCTTTCTCAGCCCTTTCTCACGTTCGCATCTGTTCATTTTTTCTCGATTCTCATCGCATTTGAAGAGGCCGGTATTTCGAAGTTATACACTGACTGCAGTTCGGCACATGAGACTGTTTAGCTGCCGTATCATTAGACCTTTTAATGTCAATGGAGTATTCTCAAAAATCTACATGCATTGTTTTTTAATGCCAACTTTTTACTGCAGCCACCTATAAAGTATATGAATACTGCAAGAAAGAAAAATGGTAATGAAGTTGAAAAAAATGAAAAGAAAAGGAATATTACAGGAATGAAGACAAATTACCGGTGTAAAGCTTGAAAGCTGTAGGCAAGCTTCTCTGCGTGCTCATCCACCAAATCTCATATTTATTCCGACTGTACAAACCAGGATCGTTTATAACCAGTTTCCCCCTTTTTCCTGCATTTTTGGAAATCAAATTTAGTAAATCACTTTTAGATAAAAGAATGCTATGCAGTGACATGGACGATGTTAAAAACTATGAGGACTTGATGTAAGTTAGAAACTATAAACCCCGTGCATCGCACATGTACGTAAAGTTGGCCATGTGTGAAAACTGGACTGGGAAGATACACTCCAACTCTTTCTTTTCTTATTCAGAGTGAAACCTTTTGATTTCCAAAGTATGTATCGCAGCTTTCCTGTGTCCCACTGATAGAAAGGTGATCCAAAAAGTTTCGGATTTTTTCTTTTTCATTGACGGTATATTTTGGCCCTCATATAATTGTGTAATATGAATAAGCCTACCCTGTTCAATCGTCGCCAACATCGTTGGCCCTCGATAGTCACCAGTTTACTTTTTTAACAACCCAAACATTCCCTACTCCGACAAATATAAAAAAGTATATCCCATGTCAATGAGTTAATTTCCATTCTCATTCGAGGAAGTGCTTCACTTAACCTGGTAATGGGCTTCCGATTGACTCACTGTGATCGGTATCACAACAGCTTCTCCAGTTTCATTTGCCTGTCGTCTCATAACCTGTAAAAGAACAGCAGAGTTAGTTCTTCTACTTCTAATATCAGTGAAAACACAAATAAGAAAAAGTTGTGACATCACTGTTCAATTATTTAAAATGAACCACGAAAAGAATGTTGAAGATTGGACATAGATCATATAGTACTATATATTTTTCGACTGATTTACTACTACTTTTCTTAGTGTGAAATGATGATTATATATAGATGCGTAACTGTAAGTCAAGTAATGATACTTTGAATTCCAGCAATATCAAAAGCCAAGCAACCCCTTTCAAGAGACATTATACATAAATATATAAGAAAATACCATAGCATCCCTTAATTATCATTAATAATCCTATTATATCTTACATCAATATACAGTTTGAAGTTAATAGTATATTATATTATTTTGATATATACGTTAAGTGTCTATATAACTTTTTTTAAGAATGGACACTGATAATACGTAAATATATATATATATATATATATATATACACAAATATATTACAAAATTTATATAAACATATATTTATACATTTATTTTTTGAATGATAGGAAAATATATTATTACATATATACACACATTATTCTAGGAGTTACACACTAAATATAAATAAATCATATTATATATAAAAACATACATAATCTTTTTTTTGGGGTAAGGGAAAGCCCACCTAGGTGTGAAGTGGATCCGGAACTGACTGAATGACTGAAAACTGCACTACTGCTAATTTGTAATACTATTTCCAAATGTGCAACTGGGACTTTTTTTTTTATTGTAAGACTATCGCGTGAGACTTAACTTAAGGACTGCATGGATGTAGGTTGAGCAGTTGCAATATTGTCATACTGTAAAATTAAGAACATCTCATAAGACTGCATGACTGCAAGACGCACGATAGAGAACCTCAAGAAATCCGCCCATTTGTTTTGTAGTGGACCCAAGACCCGCCCAATTACACGACTGCGTCAATAACAGTCGTGCAAAAACAGTACAAACCCTAAATAAATGTTAATCATAGATTACGAAATTAGAAACATAATTATGTAGAACTTCAAACAAAAA
This sequence comes from Craterostigma plantagineum, assembly GCA_027422505.1. Taxonomy (NCBI): domain Eukaryota; kingdom Viridiplantae; phylum Streptophyta; class Magnoliopsida; order Lamiales; family Linderniaceae; genus Craterostigma; species Craterostigma plantagineum. The sequence continues at coordinate 18,686 of JAPQWV010004349.1, forward strand.
AATCAGAGAGAAATGTTCCAATACATACTCTTTACACCCGCAAGAAACTGGACGACTGTACGAAAACTGTTGCACACGACTGTTATTGAAACAATCATGTAATTTAGGAAACAGGAGTAGGAACGATGCAATTGTGCATTATAACAATATACATCAGTAGTGCATTATGTTCTTATTACATACCATTAGTTAAGTAATCTCTCACCTAATTGTTGTAGACTTCATACTCTTTACACCCACAAGAAACTGCACGACTGTACGAAATATTGCACGACTGTTATTGAAACAGTCGTGGAACGATGCAGTAGTGCATTATAACAGTATACAACAGTAGTATTATGTACTTATTACATACCTTCAGTTAAGCAATCTCTCACCTAACTGTTATAGAATTCATGGTAAACAATGTTGACTATTGCATCATCTTCAAGTTCATCTTCTTTCTTCGTCTCACGTTCGATCTAAGTCCAATACCAAAATGTTTTCATTAGCCAGGTTTTGTCACACAGATCAATCATTTTGATGTGTAATATTGCAGGATTATCCATAGCTTTTTAAAAAAATATACTCCGTCCCACTGATTTTATCACATTTTGCCATTTCGGACGTCCCACTAATTTTATCACCTTTCTTATTTATCAAAAAAACTATCACAAACAATCAATATAATAATATTAAATATTCTTGAAAGACGTGTTAAAATATACACTTTATTACCTTTTCATTGTACTATATTATTATAATAATACCACGTTAATTTACGTGCCCGGCCACTTATGTGACAAAGTTACCGGGACGAAGGGAGTAATAAAATCATATTCTAGAGTCTCAGTCGTATAGTCTTACAGTCTTACGATGTCTAAGTAGTGCAGTCGATAAATGTGCATCGTTATGTTTTACAACGTTTAAGTATTGGTTGTGCAACCTTACAGTCATACAATGTTTAAGTAGTGGAGACCAATGTTCAAACAACTTGAGATTTGACTCGTTTGAGACAGAGAAATTTGACTTTGGGGCGATTGTTACATTAAGTAGTCTTTTAGTTGCCGTCTTACAAAGCTAATTTTATCATAACCTAATATAATGTCAACCCGTGAAGCAGTCTTATAACATTGTTATTAGAAACAAATTCGACTTTTTTTATTATATAGAATAATAGTATATCAGTAGAGCAGTCTTGCAATATTGATGCTAAAAAATTCTTACCAATCTCCGATTCCTTAGCTTGAAGGTGGTAGAGTGGACTTGAGTTCTCTTCCTCACACTTCGACCCGTTGAAGATCAAAGAAGTTGAGATGCATAACAGAGTAATGAAGTTATATGATATGACAATATCCTAATCCCATAACTATTTACTCAATATACATTTCCCATATACAAATTACTGCATTATACATTACAAATAATTTTATTTGACTTTCACCATAATATATTTCAGTCGTGTTTTGTGAAGAATACCAACATTCAGATGTATCAGTAGTGCAAATTAAATGTTTCTAATGAATGTCAGTCGCTAAATAAATTAGAGTCAAAAGGTGAAATGCATTATACAATATAAATAATAATAATTTTGCATGATACATGATAATTATTCATAATTATCGTCATAATAATATTTCAGCCGTGTATTGTAAAGAATGCCCAATTTTTTATACGTGTAACAATATAAAAAATATTGCATTATAAATTACACCATTTTTGCTTGATCTGGTCTGGCCATAATAATTTTTCAGTCATGTATTGTGAAGAATGCCAACATTCAGATATTCGTATCAGTAATGCAAATTAAATGTTCACTACGCTAAGTACTCGCTGAAGAAAAAATATAAATTATGTATCTTAATTTCAAATCCATCATCTTTTGGGTGTTAAAATAAGCATTCTATCGTATTTGATACAATAGGCCATTAACTCCGTAATGTAGCAATGGAAAAAAAAACTTAAAAGCAACATAATTAACAACAAAAAATTAATTAAAATGGTAAAGACTAACCGAGTAATCGAAACAGATGCATATGCCTTAGACGATTGATATTGGTAAGCTCATCGAGAAATAATCTTGGCCCTTATTTCTCTCCCTAGAATAACACTTGGATGCAATCTCCAAATGTACGGCCATCGTAGGTGGATCAGTAAAATAAATTTTGACACGTCACCTCAACCAAAATTCTTTATATTCTTTTTCAGCGAGTACTTAGCCACATTTTCCCCCTTGCAGTTTGTGACTAAACCGTCAAGGAAACGATTGATGAGTCAAATATTAAGGTATTACTGTAAAATGAAAGGAAACCCCAAATCCTATACCCTAGAAACACCAAAAAAGGCTCACACTTGCTCGTAAGCTGGAAATGATATCCACTCAGAGAAGTTCTCACCTCAGACTTTCTTCAAGTCATCCCTACTCAGTGAGCTCAATAGCTTAATATCATCTGCCTGTCCACAGTAGCACCAAATAACTCGACGATTAAAAATTAACGAACATTGTAGCACACAAAATCATAAACACAAAATTGATAAACAAAACGGGTGAAATACCTTGGCCACATGTTTGCTACTGTAGGGAAAAACTTGCACTACTGCTGGTTTGACCACATGATTGCACTACTGAAGAACTGCAGCACTGAGGAGAATTGCACTACCGAACAGATTTGCACTACCGAAGAACTGCACCACTGAGGAGAATTGCACTACCGAACATATTTGCACTACCGAACACATGATTGCACTACTGAAGAACTACACCACTGAGGAGAATTGCACTACCGAACAGATTTGCATTACCGAAGAGATTTGCACTACCGAAGAAAATTACACTACCAACCAGAAGGTCAGTAGTGTGTAATTCGGTAGTGCAATATGCAATAGTTCATCCTATTCAGTAGTGTACAATTCAGTAGTGTATAATTCAGTGGTGCATTACGGCTAACATTTATTCAGTTAACAATATTTACAATGTTCTCCCGATTTGAACAATTTTGACAAATGAGAAACGGTAATTTGTTCGATCGGTATAATACTTAATAACTGTTTTAATTTTCTAAGAAAATGGTCAGTAGTGTGCAATTCGTTAGTGCATTATGGATAAGTAATTCGTAAGGATGAAACTGCAAGAGTGAGACCGTAGCGTCCAATTCGCACAACGACGGCTGTTTTGCACAACTAAATTGCTGAAATTATCGCGGTAAGTTGCACTACTGCAGCTCCATCAACGTATGACTGCTCGTAAAACCACGATTATTGTCATACTTTTTTTTGTAAGATCTTCATTCGTGCTGACAGTTGCAATATTGTCATACTGGACCGATGCTATTTGCACGCCTGTAAGTCTGACTCGTAAGAAAACTTCCAATGTTAGCGGGAGATCTGCAATCCTAGGTAAGGATGTTATTATTTTAATCCATATATCAAAACACTTCCAACAAAAAGAATGTCAATCCAACTCTAACAACAAAAAGACAACCACCATCTCATTCTCCCTCGTCAACCTCAAAGGAAATTTTTTTTTTATAAGAAATAACGATGGCAAAGGATCCCTGAAAACTACGAAATTGTATGGAATTACACAATCATCAGTTCTAATTTATATTCCTCACAGATCTAATTTATATTCCTTACAGATGCAGCTGAAGGTTGCCTTGCGTACTTGAGCGACAAAGATTGAATCTCGCGGTGCACTCTTACTTGGTTGAGGAATTGAAACACTACAAACAAATGTTATATTAGTATCTACTTAAAAGGCCAAGATTCTTGCAAATATATAAGCTGGGAGCTACGTAACTTTTCCACAGGTCTTCATTGTATTCTTCGGCTTGACTCTTCAATCTCTCCCACTTCTCGGATTATGCCGTTGCCACTGCTAGTCGTCGATGAATCTCTTGTCAAAGCATCGAGCTTCTCAGAATCGTTGATGTTCACTGCAGATAAGCCATTGTCCACGCTATGGCTCTGCTTTGATTCTTTGTCCAGGGATCGATTGGGATAAACCTTGGACTCATCTCAAACAAACGCCCTGCCGTTGTTGCTATGGTAGTCTTCTATTTGAGGCCGGAAGATGTTGATGCAAGATCTGTTCAAAAACGAAAGGTCTTTGTAAATGGACATTAAAAAACTCGCCAACTCAATCACAACTTTTGACCGATAATTAGTGCATGCCTTGCTAGCGGACTCTCAATCAACATTGGCAAGAAATGAAATCTTAGTAAAAAATATGGAATTAGTACTATAAACATATCATGCATAAACCAACAAAATAGTTACAAAAACTTCGTCCACGTATTCTAATAACTGTACCTTCGAAAGATCTTCGCCTAGTGCCAAAAATGATTCCAACGTCCCACGTGCAGATTGAAATGTACAACAAAAATAAACTATCCCCAAATGAGTTTCACATATAATTGCCTAGCAAATCGAAGATACAAATAAGAGCGTAAATTAATAGTAGATCTTAAACAGATCCCGCGCAACATAAGCTCGTAATTACCCTTCAAGGCCAAATCCAGATCTCATGTCTAAGGCCTAAGAAGGGAGATTTCCAACTCTTGAAATAATATAGATAACGTAGCAACAACTTATTCGAAATATGCAATTCTAAAGAGGAACTAAAAAGGTTACGATCATTAATGCCGTCACATTATGTGTTTTCTTACGACATTGTCTAGTAAAGACATGATTGATTATTGCAATAATAAAGGCTAAAAAAATTGTAAACCGCGGACCACTCTTGATTGGCAGAAATTGGAATTTTACCTTTCGAGTAAATTTTGATCTTAGGCATACCAAGGAGAGCCCTGCTAATTCATCTTTCTTCTTTGCCACTTTAAAGCAATAAAAGCCATATCTATTGCTCTGTTCTTTAATGCTGTTCGATATGTTTCCTTTCGCTGTTTGCAAGAGAATAAGGGGGGAAAATTAAAATCATTAGTTCAAGAAAAGCATAATCATCAGGATAAAGACATCAAGATTGTTCTTGCAATATGGGATCAACAACAGCAAAAATATCAATTGAAATAGTAAATACTCACCGAGTAATCAAAACATGTGTGTGGCCGTCGATTGATTATGGTAAGCCTCATCCAAAGATCGACTTGGCCTTTATTCTCTACCTAGAAAAGCGCTTGATTGCAATCTCCAAATATATATCTTTCTCACGATCATCTTGGCATCGAAGCGGTTGAAATCTGCCTCGGCTCTACCACGTTTTCGATAACGTCAACAAAGAGCTCCATCAATAAAATCAACCCTTCATGAGAAGTTTAATATTAGTAGTATAGTGTTGAATGAACCTCAAATCTGCGATACTGATATAGAAGTAATATTCAAAAAATATCAAACACGGGTAGGAATAAAAAAAGATCCAAAGAAAGAATCAAAGGCGACATAGCGATTCCTGAAGTAAACTGTAAGTTAAAGTCTAAATCACGAAAAGACCCATAAGCTGAAAACTCCTCCGCCGGCGTTAGTGAAGACTCTTTTTGGCAACGAGCTGAAGGACGGCAGCGGAGGGGATCGCATGGACGGCGAGATCACAAAGCCCGATCCATCGTACACGTCAGCGACCTTACCCTCCACTTCGCTCTCCCGAGCGGTGGCCGTCATGTTTTCGAGCAGAAGTTCGATGAGAAGAAAATGACCTGAAAAACATAGAAGAGAAGAGCAGAGCAGAGACAATTTACTACGTAAGAGCTTATATATGGCTGAATAATATGACAAACTCACTGAGATGATTAGTTGCAAACTGCAGTTCGATATCGTCTCGAGAGAGCGTGAATGGAGGAGCCATAACGCCCGCGTTATTACTCTATTTCAAACAAACAAACAAAAGCATATGAGATTGTTCAGAGTAGCCCTAAGGAGTTATACTTTGATGCGATTTTCTTACAGATGTGTTCTCCCCACAGCTCTGTTCAATAGGGCTCTCAAAGTTAGAAGATCTTGAAAATTAAGAAATGTAGAACATACGTATTGTTTGCGGATTAAGCTTGCCAGTATATACCAAAACTGGCTTCTGTAGACAGTTTCTGAAATCTCAAAAGGCACAACAGAAACTTGACAATGATAGCGAATATAACGCTCAAAATAAAAGTAAAAGAACTCATGTTTAAGTAGACTGTTACGTCGATGTTTATTATATCACCATCGTGCAGAAGAGAAAAATGATGTAAAAAAAAAGAAAGGAAAACATAAATTAAATTAGCAGTAGGCGAAAGCTACACAACATACGACCTGCAATTGTCGTGAATCAGGTATTCCGTGGCACATGCATTCATTAACTGATGTGCAGACACTTAGGAAAACCATCGTACCCTGACGCGAAGGATACGCCCCAGCGTCGATGATCATTTGATGCACCGCTTTATCAATCTTATTCGTAGTCACTGACGGCTGTGAAGATTTTCAGAAATGTAAGAAGAAATATACGCCAATAATGGTGCAACATTTCAATGTTTCTAACGAATTATAATTCGACGAAAGATCTAATTGGTTATTCTAGGAAACTACCACTTCTTACCCGAACTAATGTTCCTGCAAAGTCCACCACCGGAGCAGCAAGTTCACATGTAGCCCTCATATGTGCGATACCTTCATCATCATGATGCTCGCTCGCTATTTCGGGCAAAGCTTTCGAACCAACATAAGGGCTTTTGGGAATATAATCGGGCAGGGGTAGTGATGGTGACACCTTTCCACGGAACAAAGGAGGTTTTTTTTCGCCGAAGATGAACTTTGAAGCTCACTTCTCTGTATTAAAAGAACCTAGGCATGTTAATATACTCAACCCCGTGCAGAAACTAAACAACCCCCCACATAAAATCTTCTAAAAATGGAAACCTTCAAAGCAGTAAAGCGATCCTCCGCCGTCGTAACCCTCAAACCACCCCAATAACCCATTGCCGCCGACGACCTTTCAACAAAAACCAAGCCGCCGCCGCAGTAAGAGGAAAGCAGCTGTCGTCGACACCTCGTATGAATCTCGTGTCCCATTGCACCTCGTATGCTGCCAGCCGTCGCAAACGTCGGACGACACCATCGTCTCGTCGTCGTCATCCTTGGTACCGCACCCCCACCTCACAGTCCAAGAATCCCAACCCCCTTCGTACCTCAATCCGCCGCCGCCGCCGCCGTCGAAGATCCCGATGGCCCTGAAGGTCACCTCAACCCCCGACTCGACGTTGCCGAACAAAACCTCACCGTCGTCGACCCATTCCAAGCCCACCAACTCAGTCACTTCTAGGCATTCATCATCGAGCAGTAGGTGTCCCTCATCGCAGTCTGAATCGCAAGCTTCAGATCACCCACCGTTGCATAGACCGGAACGGCGACGTATTCCCTGGTCTTATTAGCGTACTTCCACGAAGCTCGCCGTCCGAATCGGCCTCAATCGAGCTCCTCGCCAGCGCCAGACGAACCTCCGCGACTGATCATACTCATCCCTGAACATCCACTCCTTGGCGAACACCTTAGAGTTGAGCGCCGTCTGAACCGCCAACCTTAGCCCTTCGCCGCCTCCGCCGCCTCCCAGGAGCAGATTCTCGTACAGGTATGCCATATCCTCGTATATATCTGAACTCATCAGATTCTGAACTCAACCATGCTCTCCTCACCGCGGCGGCGACCCTGGTTAGCATCCACCGCAGCCCTGCGGCGGACCTCCATCCTTGCATTAGGTCCGCATCCATTTTATCACAGAAAAATTAGAGCAAAAAACACAGATGGAGGTGAGAAACAAAAAGGGGTGGGTTGTGGGAGAGCTTCGTACCGTGAACCGAAAGGCCAAAACTGTTCAGCTTCTTAATTGAATAATTTTTTAGACTGTTCAGTTGCCAATTAAATGAGTACAATGAATCGGATAAATACAACCTATATTTGAATTTTGGTTGTTCCGGCCAAAAAACCATCCATGTAAAATCTCACTACCCTAGACCCAAAATAGTAATTATACTTTTGAGCGCTGACGTGTCACACAGCGATTGGCTATAGGGGTCAATGAGAGGTCAACCATTTTACTTTTAATAAGTATATGATAATATAGTCAATAGAATTTTTTGTATTATATTGTCCATGTTCTTGCATAATGTGTTTTTTGAAATGTATCAGAACCATGTAATAATCATCATAAAGATTTGAAACCTCATATTTAGTTATTTTACTTTTTATTATACATGTGTTTTTTTCAAGAAAATTCTGTTAAAAAAACAAAAGATTTCCATACGTGATAAGCCGTTGTTCAATCAAACGTACTAAAGCTGAGCTATAATAAGTTCTAAGCAATCAAAAGAAAATATTCAGACAAGAGGTACCAAGCTCATGCAATAAGGAACAACGATAGGCGAAAACATCGACCTCGGGCCCAACTCCGAAGCATCGCAGACACCTTCATCTTCTTCGTCGAGAATCGATACTCGTAAACCTTCGAGAGAACCCTAACGAGCAAACTTCGTCTTCGAAACACAGAGGATCGACCACGCAATTCGTCTCTGCTCAGCCTCCATTCTTCCCTTCTCCAAGAGCTATAGACCATACCTTCGTTCTCCTTCTCCAAATCTTCCAACGAAATCGAAGACTGAAGTTCCCATTCGCATTCGAATCGATCTTCGAGGACCCAAAGCTGAAGCCCATCTTCAGATATATCGCATAGCATAGTCTGCCCTTCGATTCTCCTATGCACATCTCGGGCACGCTGACGAACTGGGATTCGGCAGGGGAGCCATTATTGGGCAGCCATCTCTCCCTATGATCGAACGTTAGTATTTGATAGCCATCTTCGGTCAGCCAATATAAGATGCCATCGACCTCAATTCCCCTGTTTTTCATAGCCAAGCCATGGCTGCAAAGCACCGCTCATTAGACCTTCTCCACTGCTTAGTTTTCGAAGAGTATATGTCGAAGATGAAATGGCCTTCTTCTTTTCTTGTTCCTCTGTAAAGCTCACTGCTACTAATTCGAAATCGGTGATCGAATCGATGGGATTAAGGAAAGGGTCGAAGGCTATGGCTACGCTGCTCTGCCTCGGGACTCTTCAGGCCATTCGATTCGAACCCACTCTCTGTTTAGAGGGTTGCATACGTATAAGTTGGGTATCGGGTCGAGCAGCTTCGTAAGCAGAGAAGCCTTGTTAGACGATAGAAGGACTACGCCTTCGGGGAGGAAATCGAAGACTTCTTGCCTGAGTTTTCTATTACATCCTCGAGCTTCGACTGGGATGTAAGTGATGAGGTCTACGTCATTGGCAGTTGAACGACTGTACGTTTCTTGGAAGAAGAAACCCGAGAAGGGTCGGCCTCGCGTGTTTTTGAGGTGGAGGTTGATGAACGAGCGATCGATGATGAGACGAAGCCATTTCTTGGAGACGAGCTTTAGACTTTGGAGGGTTTTTGGCGTCTAGTCGGGAGAGTATGTTTAGCGGGGAGATCGTCGTTTTCGAACCAATAAGTAGTCTCAGTCTCCACTTTGATCTTCTTCTTCTTCTTCTTCATCATAGCTGTTGTAAAAGAGATTGTTAGAGAAAGAAAAAGGCTCGGAATGAGATGATTCTTGGAGTTTGCTATTAGGAACAGAGAAATACAGTTGGGATTACTGGAAAGCAGACACCGTTAAAGATCAAACAAAACATCTGAACTTGGACTGCAAAAAGATGTCTGATAACGTGGCGAAGAAGACAAAAGAGACATAAAATGTTAAAAGAATCATTAAAATATCGAAATCGACTAGGTTAGCTTAGCTACACACAGAGGTGTATAGCATGCATTTTCTTATCTTTTCATAGTTATAGACAGTGCATATTTCAAGCAGCTGAAAAACATGCCTAGTCAAGCAAATAGATGAAACGAACAATCATACCTAAGATGTTTTGGGCTTTTTCCGTCTGAAGTCTTGAAACTGTACCTGAAAAACTACGAACGAACTGATTTTCATCGACATTTTTGTTGAATCAGACGCCTGAACTTCAGAATGATTCTTTATCTGTTTTTTTTTTTTTAACAGAAAAAGATATCTAAGAAGACTAGGGACGACACACTCCATAGCAACTCACAATGCAACAAGCAGAAAAAAAAAAAACCAGAAAATCTAAGCACTCCATAACAGCCTTGGCCTGCACTGTGACAGCACAACGTCAACGAGGCAGGTAAAGCAATGGCGACTACAAAGCATAAACCCATACAAAAAATGACCTAAAAAGCTTGGATAATACGAGGACGGAATACCGTGTATGAAAAAACCACTCTGTTTTGTTATTCTAAAAATGGCGAAAATGCTGTTTGAATGATAAAATGAAGAGCCAACTCCCACGAAAGGAACATAAAGAGAAGATAAAGCTTCACAAGGCTGTGAGTAGTAAACCTCTGAAACTTTACTTGAAAAAATAATCTGAATGTGTTGGAGCTTACAGAGACGATGAAGTCAGAGAGAGAGAGAGAGAGAGAAAAGCTTCATATGCTATGCATTTGCCACTCTCAGGCCACAGCACGTCACTATCAGGCGATTGTATGTGTTTGCAACATTTTGGATATTTTTGGCCCCACAATCAATGTGTAGTGTGTGTACACAAAGCTTAATCGTTTTGCCAAAAACACAGTGGCAGCAAAATCATCAGTTGAACGACGACATTCTGCCTCTGCCGTAGTCGACAGTAACAAAATACTATGTTTGTCCGTACATTTCAAGAATGTGTTTTATATAACTAATTCAACATGCAAGACATTTAAAAGTAAAAATCACCTCTGCAACGTTTCCATAAACTAAACTCCGCGTTCGAATCAAACCCACGTAATAATTCTAACTAATAGAGAGTCAACAAAATATCAGTTAGTATTAACATTTCTTCAAAGTTTCTACGCTGTTTATATTATATTCACATTTTTTTCCAACTCTAAGCTCCTTTTTTCTCTAGAGCAATTACCGCTTGTTGCAAGAATGAATGCTTTCTTGATTTTCAGGCAAAGTTTCGTCGGGACCCTTTTCCGGCGCACGGCCTTATTACCTGTTTTGTCCGTAGATTCTTTAGAGGCCGACGTAGAAGGGGAAAAAAGGCCCATGCACGACATTCGTTGTCGTCGAAGAACGAGGAGAAGAAACTGGGCAGAGATTAAGATTCAGTGGCTTAACTTCCGTGTGTTGGAAATTAGAACTTATATCGGAAGGAAGGACCTTGATATCGAAGGATAGTGTTTAGAGGAGAGGCTTTCTATTACAACACTTGATTTGATTCCACTTGCTTTATTGCTTGATTCTAAATGCTAAGACCCCCCCCCTATTTATACTAGTTTCTACCCCCTTAAGATTAGCCAACACATCACATTTCTAGAATTCTCCCTAATAATATCTAGGTTCTATAAGGTTCTATGGATTTCTCTAGATTTTCCGTACCTTCTAGATATTGGGCTTCTAATACTCCTAACCCAAATGCTAAACCACTTATAATTATCAAAGCCAAATCAAGTTTATTATTTTCACCACCCCCCCTTAAACTTGATTTGGTATTACGAGCAAACTTCATAGTCGAGGGTGTTCCTTCTTCGATGGCTTGGTGAAAATATCGGGTTACTTGATCCTTAGACTTCACGTATTCCAGCTTCACTTCCTTTCGTGTAATGCGCTCTCTTCGGTCATGGCTAACTGGATTCTTAGCTATGTTATTGCCGACTTGTCACCCCAGAGAATCTTGTTTGGCTTTTCTGTTGCATTTCCAATTCCTTATCTTGTTTTTCTCTTGCGGGGTGTACCTGTTGATTCCTGAGTTCCAAGCACTTGGTGCATTTTCCGATCCATCGAGCGCATTCTGCAACTTCAGATCTTATTATTTTCTTTTGTCACTGCATACTCCGTGTACGTATCTTTCTCGAGAACTCCATGTTCGAGAGCTGACTTCATATGCATTTGGTGTATTCTCCCATATTTTTCGTGGTAGCCAATGTCTGCTTCTTTACTGTACCCTTGAGACACCAAAGCTTGTCATATCTCTTTCAACTTCTCCTTTATGCCCATTTGAGTTGTTGTTAACTTTCTGCATGTCAATTGTCTCGATATCTTTAAATTTCTCATCCATGATATCTTTCTCTCATTAGTGTCTTGAAACCTCATCGACCCACTATCTGCAAAGAGACAAATGAGAGTTTGACTGTGTTTGATTTTCTTACCTTGGTACTTCTTGGCTCTTGAAGTGTGAGACTCCCTCAATTGAGTTTTCTCTTCTCCAGATCCTGCAGGGGTATCCTAGTAGAGTATTGACCCGTCTCTTGTCTTCTCTATCACTGGTTGCTCCTTGCTTATTTCTTCCACCAGGATGTTATGTTCTTCTCCAATTTGACATCATCATTCACTAACTCATACTCCATGGACATGCTTCTCTTGCGATTGCTCCCACCAGTATCCGGGTACCCACTCATTGTCACTCACCGATCTCAATATCCTTATGGGCTAGCA
>JAPQWV010004350.1:0-31098 GCA_027422505.1 Craterostigma plantagineum
TTTAGTTTCCCTACAGGAAAAAAATAAAAATAAAACTTTTTTTAATGGTAGATAAAATGAATCGAATTCATATCCTCTGAAGATATCACAACCCAACAACTTAGATGCAACAATTAGGACAATAAATTGTTTTTATTTGAGTAATTATAATTGTTTGCTAGCTGGAGGTTTCTAATTAAACCAACTTGATATTTTAAGCATCGATGACGAATAATTTCACATTATCTCGATAATTAGTCTCATTTTAGGAGTGGGTGTGATATTCCTTAGTTAATTGGATAGTAATAGGAAAAAAAGGTGGTACCTAATTGTTTTCCGGGGTCATAAATTATTACACTTACGTTTCGGTGCATTTGATGCCTTCACGTGATTTTACACCAAACTTGCATCATCACACACACAAACATATATATGTATATAAAGTAATGATATTAAATAATTACGTCACACAAAACCTATTAATAGCTCTTAATTGCCGTAACTTTCGAGCTCGCCTGCGGCCTTCCTAGGCAATAGTTTCACTGAATAGATCTGCATACATTGATACTAAAGTAATGTAAGAGAAAGTAAATATTGTTAAGACTAATTTATTTGTAAGCTGAAGTCATAATATATAAAATCTTTGGACGCAAAATATGTTAGTCAAGCTTAAATTAAATTGAAAAAAGTGGTCTGACTTAAAAGCTGATTAAAGAGATTTCTAATATCCAAGTCCTCTTACTTTAAGGAGTCTTTACACAAATATCCCTATGTAAAAAAACTTGTAATTTAATACCCTGTCAGGATTTTTTATATGTAGTTAACTAACAGAATAATTTTTTTGCAGATTGGTACCCGATCCGCATAGGTACGCCATACAACACATTTGGGTACCCTATATCAACACATTTGGGTACCCTCTATAATAGAAAATGGTAATCCGTATTAACACATTTAGGACGCCCTATTTAAAACATAGGTACGCCGTACGAACACATTTAGATACCATATATCAACATGTTATGGTACGCCATACACACACGGAAAGGTACGGCATGACCGAATAAACTGGTAAAAATTAAATCGGATACCTATCTGTAAAATTTTCTGACATGGGTACCTATATATAAAAAAATTTTGCAATTAGATATTTATGTGTAGATGTCGTACTTTTAATTTAACATCTTAATTTTTAACTTGGACCACATGTAATGGAATGTAATAGACAATACACATAGTAATTGGACAAATACTTAAAAACTATATACAAAAAATTAGAAAGGCGAAAAAACCCAAAATACCAGGAAAAGGGTAAGAGGAATCAACAAACGTCGACGATTTCATTTTTTCTCTCTTTATTTATGCGCGATAAAAGTAATTTACTAACACTATTGTGCATAGAGGTGAGCAAAACCGGATATCGAAAATTCAGATATCCAAAATTCGGATATCCAGATTTTTAGATATCGACAAATGCTATCCATATCCGGTCCGGTTTTAATCGGACATCCATTTTACTTGGATATTTAAACCGGATATACGCATCGGTTTTTAGATTATTTTTCTTTATTTTTATTATTTTCTTTTCAAATCAGTTTTTTCTATTTCTCATCAAAATGAAAAAAATATACTTTTTCATATAAGAATTTCTACACATAGTATTTCACATAATATGTGAATTCAAGATTACATAATAAATAATAAATACAACACCACAAATTCACATTAGTTTTTAACTTACATCTCGTTTTTTTAGTATTTCAATTCTCTAACAAAGTGTTTAAAATAATATGAATTTAAATATGGCAAATTTATAGAAAAATAACCATCTATATAAAAAGTTGCAAGTCAGTTTCATGTCACAGTTTTTTTTATATGTACGTACTTATTAGAAGTTGCACATTGATATCCATCCCACCGCAAGGTACATCATATAACACTTTTAGGTACCATACAGAAATGAATTGTGGTCTATAATACAGTGATAAAATTGTACATCATATAACATATAAAGATGTCATATAGAAATGATATATATACCATAAAAGCGCGTGTCGTGGTTCGTAATACACATATAAAAAGGTACGTCAAGACTGGAATATTGGTACACAGTCAAACGAGTACTTATATAAAAAATTTCTGACATGGGTACTAACTTGCAAATTTTTATATGAATGGGTATTTTATCTGTTGATTCACCTTTAAATATTCTACTTTGAGGATGTTTTCTCTTTTGGACCTTCATTTCTTTTCTATTTTTTTATTATTTTTAAAAAACCGAATATCGAATATTCGAAGTTTACACAACTACTATCCGTATCCGATACAATTTATCTTAAAATAAATCGAGTATGATATTCGATTCGATTTTTAACACCGAATATTCGTTTATTGTTTTGAAAATCGAATATCGAATCGAATCCAATTTTTGAATAGTTTTGCTCACCCCCTAACCTAACCGTGCGGATGGCCAAGTCAAATATCACATAGCCTTTTTCTCCGTAATAAAAAATATATATTAACAAAAAAAAAACAAAAATAGCAAAAAGAGAGATGTCCCAGGCGTGGTCCCACTTTCACGCGCCGGACTCCAAACGCAACATTAAAATCAGTTAATAAATCAGAACTGAAAAAAGTATGAGCAAGCACGTCAGATAATGTCCTTATCTTTCTTGCCCGCAAAAGCACCACACATGGCACGGATGTAATCAAAATTAAAATAATATACAAATATATAAATAAAGTAAATATCTTCTAATAAAAAATAAAAAATAAATCCAAATCTTGGCAGACCACCCGTGATATGACACAATCCATCCCCACTATAAAATCCCTCAAAACCCTATTTTGCCTCCAAACAAAATACACACCGATTGTACCAAAATACCCCTCACTCTCTTCCATTATTACGACAGTTACTTTTTTCCCCGTCTATCTATGGAGAAAAGGCCTCGCGGCGGCGACGGAGACGGAGAAGAAAGCTCGCCGGTGGTTAAGAGGCTGAAGGAGAGCCTCTTAGAAGAGGACGAATCGAACGCCGAGCAGCGAAGCGACGAAGACATCGCAACTTTCATGAAGACCTTCGAGGAGGAAATTACGAATAAGCCCTCGACCGAGCTAGGCTTCTTGTTAGAGGCTTCCGACGACGAGCTGGGCCTTCCTCCGCCGTTTCATGCGAGCGAACCGGTTCGGGTCGAGTCGGGTTCGGTTCCCGAGTTTTGGGATGAACCGGCGGGCTACGACGACGACGATTTCGGGCGGTTCGGGTTTGACGAGCCCGACGACGGCGGTTTGTGTGGGCGGGTGAGGAAGACGAAGGGTGCTACGTGGCGATCGATGGGCTGTTTGATCATTCGGATGCAGTGTTCGGGTCGGGTGAGGTTTTGTGGAAGCCCGGATCCGAGACCTTGCCCGCTCAGTAGTCAGTAGGCTCTTTTTTTTTCTTAATATTTATTTTATTAATATGATAATATATGCGTTAGGCTTTTAGTTTAGGAAGAGGGCGGCGAACATTTGTTGAATAGGGTTTTTCCGTGTTTCTTTCTCATCGTAAGTTTTTAGCATCTATTATTTTATTTTATGTTGTAATGGACAATATCGGATTTTGATGATAATCCGACATCTGAAAATTTTGATAAAAAATTATCCACTCTCCGCGCACCAACTGATCTGAAGTTTCTGTTCACATGAATTTGAAGGTGTCCTTTCCCGGTGAAATGTAGTACTCCCGTCCCGCTAAATTAGCGATTTTTTCATTTAGTGCGTCTCAATAATTTTATGATTTTCTTATCTAGCAAAAAAACTATCACAAACAATCAATATAATAATATTAATATCTTTAAGCAAAAAAACTATCACAAACAATTAATATAATAATATTAATATCTTAAAAGACTGGTTAAATTATTTTTTTTTTATCTTTTTGTAACCTTAAAGTTGAGTGCCAACAACTTATGCGATAAAACGAGGGAGTATTTCTTAGTCCAAAAGGAACTTGATTTGATCATGGAGCAGTTTTCTTAAATATTGTAATTCAAGTCCAAAAGGAACTTGACTTCATTATATAGACCTTTTCCTTTGTTTTGATTATATAGACCATTTTTTTTCTTTTTTCTTGGTCGTCATTACCATTGTCATTATTATTAACTCTTGACCGGTGGTGGTACCCATTGGGATTTCATTTACAATGAAATCGGTGAAGATATCATGTTATTTTTAAATAAATTAAAATAACCCGGTCATGACTATTATTATTTAAGACACTATTTTTTGTTTCTCTTTTTTCTTTCAGGAATTATCTCCATGCTTATAAAAAGCATGATGCATGTAGCGCGCTTTGTGGCGGAAAAATTCGTAAAAACGCGTTATAGTGCAAAAAATTAGGGTTTTATTTTTTATATTTTAATTTTTTTCTTTTGTTTTGTAGGTTTTTTCCTTGTAATTCTGCTAGTAATTTTAAATTGATATGTAAGAGAAAAATTTTCGCAACAAATTTATGCGATAGATTATATCGTTTTGTTTTTTCTTTTTATATTTTTAGAAAAAAAATGCTTTATAATAAAATTATATTGAATTTGGATATATATATATATATATATATATTAGATTTTAAGGTAATTTATTTTTTCAAGGTTATTTTCCTTGTAAATATGGTTTATTTACTTATATTATTATATCTTATTCTATTTTTTCATCATAAATGATTTGTTCAAATATGTTACGCTATTTACGCTCCGCAATAACTAAAACGCAACGCGTTGCGCAATACGCGTTTTAGAATTACCTAGTATCAACTTAATTCAAAGTCCAATCGGCTTATTTGTCGAGCTACATTTTTGGGTCATGCCCAAATTACAGTTTCTAACAGAAGCATATATATTATATTCTTACATTATTATTGTCTTTGAGAGACTTGAAAACAAAAGGAAATGAAATGAGAATTGTAGCAATAGCCAAGATTTCTTAAGGACTGAGCCTATACGAACGAGCGAGGCCCGTTTCAAGTAAAAATACGATTGTTTCATTCTCTCCTTCCTCATTATCTTACAATACTATAGAAAATTTAATTTTTCATTTTTTTAAGTTGGAATCAACATCTTGAATGACAAGTGCTACTTTACTACTATGTAGTTACTGCTAAGGGCTCAGCTGTTCTTTGATAAAGAAAAATGTGTTGTGAAATTTGAGACAAACTGTTGTGAAGATTATCTATCTTTAGCTATTGCTACAACAAACTTGAAACTTTAGCCTTTGTATATCAACTTTTCTTATACAAACAAACCATTTTATGTGCTACATATCTAAATATGTGTACGGTCATGGTCTTTAATCGAGTCCATCGATTAAGTGGTTTTACACGATGCAATAATACAAATTGAAAAATATTAATATTATTCGCATGCGGCTATTTGTTTTCCTCGACTGACGGCTGAAACTAAAAACTTGCGTAAGTGTCTGTGAGCCCACGTTGGTAATATTCTTAAAGCATCATAGTTATAGATGAATAATCATACTATATACTTAATTACTCAATCTTGGCTAAAAGCACAAGATCCTTATCTCAATCTACTCTTGCAATTATTCATTGACACGCGTGGTTCAACTACTCGATTTCAAAATTGGTCAATTTTTTTAATATGTTAACGACAATATCTTTATTTGAAGTTGAACTATTATATATATGTGACATGATAAGAAATATCTAAAGATGCAAATAATATAGTTTATTGCAATGACGTGGATCAATGTTGAACTAAACAATTGAGAGTGCATATCGATCATCTTTAGCTACTATTATTGATTTCCAATACTGTAAGTTACAACTATTATAACATAGGCAACTCTTATTTCAATATGTATATGTATAATAATACATTGCTTTTAAGAAATGATATTCGTTAACATGTTTGGTCCCCAATCAACCAAGCGATGCCGTATTACGTATTCAATGATAAGATGGAGTTTAATTTATTGCAGTATATTCAAAGTACTTCTTACATAAACAAAAAAAAAAAAAGAAAGAATTGTCTACCATGCAAGTGTCCATCCCCCAAACAACTTCCCGAGTCCCGACACACACCACTATTTATATATTTAAATAAAGTATTTTTGAAAAAAAAAAAAGTAAATAGCATTTAATACTTTTGTTTTTATTGAAGTTCACTGTATATCCAGACCGACTCCTTTGGCCCCTTTTCAGGGAAATTCAACACGTCAGCATTGCCTAAAAAGGGACCACTTACTAAAAATTGAATTGAATGATTCTCAATATACAAAACCTATACTTTGCATGTCCAAGCACAAAAAATATCTCACCTTTCCTTCCCCAATAATGCAACGATACATAAAAATCTAGCAAAATAAAAAAAAACGAAAAAAAATCGGGTCCCACCATTCCAATGACACCCTGGCAAATGTCAAATGCGACTTGTACACTATACCTTAATTATGTAATAATTAATCATGCCTACTTACGTGGTCGATTACTTTTCACAACCAAATCGCAATCAAACATAATTAAATGCTACTAATAACGTGTCACAGTGTTACCCAAAACGCAGTCATGCATTAGTTACCACGGACCACATTACATATAATAAATCCAATCTTAAACGACCCTTTTAGCATATAACACAGTCTCCTCCTCCCTATGTTTCTCCTTCTTCTTTGCGGAGTACATACAGAGAAAGATAAAGCCCTAAGCAATGCATGGAAGCCATGGAAGTGCAGCCTCCGAGTGTAACAACAACAACAACAACAACGTCGTTTACGATAGCATGGTGGTTATAGCCCCATTCGTAATGAAAACGTACGAAATGGTGGATAGCTCGAGCACGGACTCGATCATCGGGTGGGGACGTGAGAGCAACAGCTTCGTCGTGTTCGAACCGTTGGGGTTCGCGCGGTTCATATTGCCCGTTTATTTCAAGCACAACAACTTCTCCAGCTTCGTACGCCAGCTCAATACTTACGTACGCACGCACTTCGCTAAAACCTTCCTAATTAGCTTATTTGTAGCTAAGGGATATAATATCATCGCATTGTAATCTTACACATTCTATCGTTTAGACAGGTACTTCACCTAAAAGTTTAAGTTTGAAACGGAGGGTATCATATTGTCTTAATTTTATATGTTGAAAATTTATGTTCTTACACATGGCCTATTGGTTTCGTGTACAAACAATTCAACGGTAAGCTTTTAGGCGATGCGATCATTCAGCAAAAACTATGCTAATATACTAAATTGACTTTTGGTCCATAATAATTATTAGGGATTCAAGAAAGTGGATCCAGACAGATGGGAGTTCGCAAACGAGTATTTCCTCAGAGGACAGACTCATCTGCTGCACAAAATCACGCGAAGGAAGAAATTACACTGCGCACCGTCGACAAATCACGGTAAAGACGACGGGGCCATCGCCGTCGGCGAGCGAGTGCGAGCGGAGATCACGGAGCTCAGGCGAGAGCAAGAGAGCTTAGAATCCCAACTACTTACGGTGAAAAGGAGGCTCGAAGCTACCGAGAGAAGGCCTCAGCAGATGATGTCCTTCCTCCTATGCAGTGCGACCAAGGAGAAGAGGCACGCGGCGATTTGCGACGGCGGCGATGAAAATAGCGATGATAAGAAGAGAAGGGCCGTTTTCGTCGGCGAGGATCGACGGCCTCCGATTTCTTCTTCGGCTGATTGTGATGGGAAGTTCGATTTGTACGGCGACGTTGGGACTTCCCTCGGCGGTTTTCCGGCGACGGTTGGGACGGCGGCGGTGGGTTTGTTGGGGAGTGATGTTAGGGCTGTGGCTAATCAACAGTTAGATCCTTTTTCGATGCTTGGTGATGGGTTTTTGTGATGGACTCGAGTTTTTAGGAGGTGATTAAGACTAATTGGGATGGATAATTGAGATGAAGGTTATTAGTGTGTGGTTTTGTCTCTAGCAACAAAAGAACAGTTGTTAGAATATAACGAATCCATTGTGAAGTTAATGTTCTAAAACAATATTATTAGTTGAATAATTGATGAAATTAGATGCAGTAGTGAATTCATAACAGTATAAATATTTGATTAGAATTGCAATTCGATGCAAGTCATACATAAATACTTTATCTACCCCCGTTGGCGGGACGAGACGGGAAAGGGGATTATAGTACCCCGCGTTAGGGCTGTTCATTCGGTTAAAACTGAACCGAACCGACCGAATTTTCGGTTCAACAATTTTATAACCGAAAACTGAACCGAACTTAATCGGTTCGGTTCGGTAAAAACTTACTTTTTTTTTGGTTTTTTCGGTTATCGACCGAAAAACCGAAATAAACAAAAAAATTGGGAAAAAAT
The DNA here is from genome assembly GCA_027422505.1 of Craterostigma plantagineum. Taxonomy (NCBI): domain Eukaryota; kingdom Viridiplantae; phylum Streptophyta; class Magnoliopsida; order Lamiales; family Linderniaceae; genus Craterostigma; species Craterostigma plantagineum. Next base: position 8,309 of record JAPQWV010004350.1, read on the forward strand.
AATACTTTAAGTGATATCTACAGGGAATTAATTTATATTAAATTAGATTTATTAAATATATATATAATTATTATATATATTAATTTATTTATTAAATAGATATTAATTAATTTATAAATTTCAGTTTTTTCGGTTTTTATTCGGTTAACCGAATTACCGAACCGAATTCGGTTCGGTTCGGTTCGGTTCATACCGAATTTTCGGTTTTCGGTTCGGCAATTCGGTTATTCAAAATTTGATATATAATTTATTTATTACAATTTAAATAATATTTTTTTAAAAGAAAATATAGGGGTCGGGAATTCTCACAGGATCGGGGACGAATAGTTAAAGAAATTCTAATATGTGATATTTCTCATAAGGACTGCAATTAAATTTCTGTGCAAATTTTCTGTCCATAGTTGGATATTTCTTTCTTTTTGTGATCCAATAAGTACCCTAAATCTAAAGCCTGTATTAACTTTTGAAAATTGATCTCAGAATTGATGTGATTCATCGATTTTTCGCATGAGATTAAGTATGCAATATGGTTTATCTATTTTATTATATTAGAGTTAGGGGTTAGGATAAAACGTTAATTAGTCTGTTTCAACTGACCAATCAGATTCTTTTGTATCTATTAAAAAAATTATTAAGACACATACCTTCCATAACCTCATAATAATCATCGTAGCATATTAGTTATTAAAACTACTTAAAACTATTTAATAATAATTAAATTTTTTTATTGCATGGCGTGCGAGAATACCAGTATTATTTGTGGGCTCGTGCAGAATTGAAACCAACTTTTATACTACAAAAGGTAATTTGTCACATTAATTAAATATTATGTTATTCTGAAGAGAGATTTGCTATGGTGCCCACCTACCGTGAGCAACCACCGTGAGCACCATAAGCAAATATGTCATTTTTTTGCATTTTTTCGAATTACTACGCCACCAAAACTTCTGTAGATCCTTTCATATCCATTGCTAACCTAAATCGTCCTCTGCAACACGTTAAATTCTAAGAAAATTCATTATTTATTACTCACATGTGGACGATGAATCGAGGTGGATTTTCTTAAAAATTAACGTGTTGGATGGGGCGAGTTAGGTTAACAATTGATATGAGATGGTCTACGGAGGTTTTGGCGACATTGAGATTCGAAAAAACGCAAAATGAGGTATTTGCTTATGGTGCTTCTGAAGATATTAAACTTATCGACTAATTGTTGGATCACGTCAAATCAACTTAGTTTGTCTCGTAAAAGCTGACGGTAATTTGAGAAATCGTCTGCGAAATCGCCGATTTGTTTCTTTGGTTCGTTTATCTATACTATCTATACTATATTATAAATTGGTGAGGTGGATAAAAACTTCCCCAATTCGGTATGTAAATTATTTGTAATTTAGCCACTCATTTATAATTTAATTAATTAAGTAATTTTCATATCACTCCTAATTATTGTAAGACCGAGGAGTCCGAAAAATCAAAAGGAGAGGCTTTACTTTACCTTAACTTAAAATAATAATATGCAAATAAGATAAAACGAATAGAAAAAGAACATAACTGACGGAGATTCATACCTTTTTTTTTCTGAGAGTTCTTTAACTCGAATCGCTTCGAATCTGCGATTTCAGCAGGTAATTAATTGGCTTTCGATAACTGTTTTTTATCCATGAACATCCTGCGATCTTATGTGAAAAGCCGCAGAGGCCTTCGCACCTTTTGATTGATTTGTACATGTTCAAGATCCAAGATCTTGGTATGGCGAAAATCTGGAATTTTCATTTTCATGTTCCTCACTTGCTTTTGATTTTCAGCTTAGCGGTTTGGGCTACAATGATTTTCTTCTGAATCGAGCTATATTTGTTTACTGGGATTTATTTTAATTTTTTTCGATATCGTTTTTGTTTGTTTTTGTTCATGAAATGGTTAAAAATTCACTTCAAACCCGACCAAGAATCTGGGCACACAATTGATCGGTCATCGCTGTTCTTGTTTGAGATAGTCCCATAATTTTGTTTTTTCTATTTCTTTCTATGCAGCTTGTAGTAGTTTAAAACCGTATTTGAGTGCTAAGGGAAAAAATGTCGATGTTGGACGAGCCACTCTACCCTATAGCAGTGCTAATAGACGAGTTGAAGAACGATGATATCCAACTGAGGTTGAACTCTATTCGCAAGCTTTCCACCATTGCCCGTGCCCTTGGTGAAGAGAGGACTCGAAAGGAGTTGATTCCGTTCCTGAGTGAGAACAACGACGATGAAGACGAAGTGTTGCTTGCTATGGCTGAAGAATTGGGCGTGTTCATTCCTTACGTTGGAGGAGTTGAACACGCTCACGTTTTGCTTCCTCCTTTGGAAACACTTTGCACCGTAGAGGAGACTGTTGTTAGGGAAAAAGCTGTTGAGTCTCTGTGCAGGGTTGGGGCACAGATGAGGGAGAATGACTTGGTTGATCACTTCATTCCCCTAGTGAAGGTCAGATACAGTTTTTGTTGTCTCTTCAAGCCTTTTTGTTTTGTCGATTATGATGAATGATTCCCTTGTTCTGTATTGGGCTTTGGGCAGCTGATAACATTTTACATGATTACAAAGCTTTTAGGTTTGCCTTCTTTTACGTTTTTCTGTATGTGGTTGTTTCTTCTTCTTCGTGTTAGTTATGAGTTCTTGGATGACTATGTAATTGTGATGGTTTCTAAAGATTCGTGACTTTATGCAGTTCTGTCCATGTATTTTTGGATTCTGATCTTATTGACATTCTTTATTTGGCTGTATGTCTGTGTGATTTGGATGTACTTGTCGTCATGGGACGTGGATGATATTATGCTTTTATGATTCTTCTTTTCTAAGTCATTCCTCATTATCTTCTCTTCTATCATAAAGTGCACACTTAAAAGTTTTTGTTTGGTCCAAACGCTATTTGCCCACATCGCTGGGATGATCTGGCCTTTATCATTTAGTTTCTCCTACTTTCTCTTCTTTTAGATGATGTATGTAAAAAAATTTTGGCGGTACGATCTTTGCAAATCCCAGTTATGGTTTAACATGTATTTTTGCAGAGGTTGGCAGCTGGTGAGTGGTTTACAGCTCGGGTCTCAGCGTGCGGACTGTTTCATATTGCTTACCCAAGTGCCACTGATATGTTAAAGACCGAATTGAGGTCTATCTATGGACAGTTATGTCAAGACGATATGCCTATGGTGCGAAGGGCTGCTGCAACGAACTTGGGCAAATTTGCTGCTACTGTGGAAGCACCTCATCTCAAGTCTGACATCATGTCAATGTTTCAAGAACTCACGCAAGATGGTGAATTTAGCTTTTAAATATATGTTCATGCTATGGCATATTGCTTCAATGATGGATGTATATCCATATTATGAAATATGGAGTTTCAATTATTCATTGATATCTCTCACTATCAGAGAAGCTTTGAGGGTTGAATATGGTTATATTTATGTATGACTTATTCTTTTTTTACCTAATGGGTTGTTTCCAAAGGAAGTAAATTTTTGAAAATGTCACTTTTAGATCAAGACTCTGTTCGTCTACTAGCTGTTGAAGGCTGTGCTGCTCTTGGAAAGTTGCTGGAGCCTCAAGACTGTGTTGCACACATTCTTCCTGTGATTGTCACCTTTTCCCAGGTAAATTTGAAAATTTTATTGTTAGTGTTGGCAATCTAGAAGCAATTTATATTATTTTGGGAGTCACATAATTAGGTTAAGATATATTATGTTTCATCATAATGGTAGTCCTTCCTTGCATAATTGTGTTGCATCATTGCATGCTATGTGATATCTAAGTGTTTTAGTTCATTTGTTGTTGCCTTATTTCACATAACTGAGAGTTTCTTTTTACATGAATCAGGATAAGTCTTGGCGTGTCCGCTATATGGTTGCCAATCAGTTGTATGAACTTTGTGAGGCTGTTGGCCCCGAGCCCACGAGGTAGTCATTTGCACATTATCCATAAAATAGAACACTAAGACTAGTGGAGCTTAATGATCACACCTATTTCATTAACGTTAAAGCAAAAGGGAAATTATAAATTGCTATTAAGCTAACATCTAATCCTATCTCAAGAAAAGGTATTCCAAAACTTATGAACCCACGGGGTTTTGTTCGGGTTTCTTCTACTAATAATATGCCATGTTCACAATTTTGATATTTTATCTGCGAAATGCAATATTTGATTAATACTTTAGGTGTTCTAGGAAATTTTCGAATGATTAATTTGCTCTTTTCTTCATGGAATTTATAGTTGATTTTGAGTTTTGAAATATTAATATTCAAGGACGGACTTGGTTCCTGCTTACGTTCGCCTGCTCCGAGATAACGAAGCAGAAGTCCGTATTGCAGCTGCTGGAAAAGTCACTAAATTCTGTCGGATTCTCAGCCCAGAACTCGCTATCGAGCATATTCTTCCATGTGTCAAGGTATAAACAGTAAAATCTTACCTTTAATTTGGGAGATTCACCATATCAATAAGTAATGCATGCATTTTATCTTGTTATGCATTACTCCTACAGATCATTTTGATTTCTTTCAGGATTTGTCATCAGATTCCTCACAGCACGTGAGGTCTGCTTTAGCTTCCGTCATAATGGGAATGGCTCCGTTGTTGGGCAAGGTATGTGAAAGTTGCCCGCTTAGTACACTTCTTATAGCTTTGGTTTCATTTCATACCTCTTTGAACGATCTGTAGGAAAACGAATACCCCATAAAACGAGAAAGGACGTTCATATCCTACTTGTTATTACCACGATGATAATCTTAAGTTACCAGCATTATGTCATTTTTAAAGCAAATTAGTTAATCTTTATCACATTTAGAGTTTTTTTAATTTTAAGCAATGGTCTTCTTATGTTCCTGTCCAGGATGCAACTATTGAACAGCTTCTGCCGATATTCCTCTCTCTTCTGAAAGACGAATTTCCCGACGTTCGTCTCAACATTATCAGCAAGCTGGATCAAGTCAATCAGGTCGGAGAAACCCCCCTTTCACTTTTTTGTCTATGTGAATCTCCACTACAGTTTCTAGCGTACAGTTAGTCTCTCAAAATCTTTGTTTTTTTCCCCATTTTTCCAGGTAATTGGAATCGATTTGCTGTCTCAGTCGCTGTTGCCTGCCATTGTTGAGCTTGCAGAAGATAGGCATTGGAGGGTTCGACTTGCCATTATAGAGTATATACCTCTGTTGGCTAGTCAACTTGGAGTCGGGTTTTTCGACGATAAGTTGGGTGCCCTTTGCATGCAATGGCTTCTTGACAAGGTCATTTTATTCAGTTCTATAACTCGCTTTTAGATTCTTCGAAATGTGCGAGGACAAAAATTTCACGATCTATGTAACTTACAGTATTCCACGATTTGTAGGTATACTCTATTCGTGAAGCAGCTGCTAATAACCTAAAGCGCCTTGCGGAGGAATTTGGTCCAGAGTGGGCAATGCAGCACATAGTTCCTCAGGTTTTATACGTATTATATTTATTACACACACATACACGCTAATATATGTGCTATAGCAGAAAGGTAGCACTTGCTGGGAATTTTTTTCGAACACATTTTTCTATCATTTCTTGACAGAATCAACGTTACGAGCTGAGCCATGGAAGTTCATTTATTTATATTTTTTGTTTCTTTTTCTTGAATATTATTGCTACGCAGGTTTTGGACATGGCGAACAATCCCCACTATCTGTACCGTATGACCATTCTCCAGGCGATATCCTTGCTGGCGCCCGTTTTGGGCCCCGAGATTACCTCTTCCAAGCTATTGCCCGTAATGGTCACTGCTTCAAAGGACAGGTAATAAAATCTCTCTTTTCGTTTTTTTTTTCTTGGGGAAATCATTACGTCATTTTCGCTTCTTTTTTCATTATTATTACAGGGTGCCCAACATCAAATTTAATGTTGCAAAGGTGCTTCAGTCCATGGCCACCATTGTTGATCACTCTGTAAGTTCTCTTAGTAAAAGGCGTTTACGGAATGATGATTTTTATTTATTCTATTTTTTTTTGGTATTATTTTTTTTATGATAAGGTTGTTGAGTCTACTATAAGGCCTACCTTGGCTGAGCTTGCTGAAGACCCCGACGTGGACGTTCGCTTCTTTGCGAACCAAGCGATGCAGTCGATCGATAACGTTATGATGACGAGCTAAAAACATTACATTACTACTGCTTGTGCTTTTAATTATTTTGGTGTGTTAGAACAGTATCTTTTGTTTGTCTGTTTATCCTTTTTTTCTGCTGTTTTGTCCTCACAAAATTGGAGCTGACATTTTTGTGGATTTTTATTTTTAGTAGACAGCCAATTTGATGATGATTTCGTTCTTCCATGAAAGCAGACTAATATAGTGTTGCGTGACTAAGGAGAAAATATATGCATGTAATGAAATCAATCTTTAGGAGCAGTTCTGTATCATTTTGGAAGAGAGTTGAGATTCTCCATTACTTGGTGAACATGGAGCGAAAAGAAAAAAAAAAAAAAGCTAAAGATCTTGTTTCGAATTATGCCAACAATCATTATATATATTTCGTTTTATTAATTAGTTTATTCACGTACTAGATAATATACCTTACATTAGTATTCATGTGGTTGTTCATGATGTCATTTATGTTTTATGGTGCGTATGATCTCTAGGAGCTTGAGTGCATTTGTGCTATGTAAGATCTCAAAATTGATTGTTACCTAATTTTCATCGTGTTTTAAATACTTATTGTCAGATTGTGTTGTGACTATCGAATAAAATAAATCTGAAAATCACAGTACATTGATCTTCCCTTTTTTTTCTTGTCATATACATACAAATTGTGAAAACCACAAGACAAACATTGAACTTATGGTGGCATGCGAAATATATGTACTTTATATTAATATTATATATATTATTACATACATATACGGACACGTCACTTGTTATAATATTTATTATTTAGGCACAGTTAGGTAAGGATAGCAGCAGATGTACTTCATCTTGCAAAAGTCAAAAAAAAAATTGACCGTCCAACTCCAAGTAAGGTAGGGAAGAGTTGGCTATGTGGTTTTAGCTATTATTATTATTTTTGTAATTATTATTATCATTATTTTAGGTGTATCTACACTTAACTACTAAAAAGCATAAAAAACTATCAGTTCAATCTTCTATTAGATAAATTTTATGTTTAGGTATCTAACAAACTAAAATTTTTATACATAGGCATCGTTTCGTCGAGAGTGTCATTGTACAATCATTTATGTATCTTTATATTTATATATATATTATATTATATATATATGACGACCCATATCACGTGTTTGTGAGGTACCTAATTCCTAAATATTTATATATTATATCTCGGTAAGTATGACGTACCTTTATTTCAATGTATTACGTAACGCAATAAATTTTCTATATTAGCTAAATTTATTATATGAGGTACCTACGGCGAAGCGTGTATCTATGTGTAGAACTTTATTCTATTAGGTATATACATATAAAAGATGCTGACAAGAGAACAATCTCTGGCATTTTTTATCCTTTTGGGTATTTAATTATAAACTTCCCTACTATTATTTTTTTTTATATTATTATTATTATTATTATTATTATTATTATTATTATTATTATTATTATTATTATTATTATTATTATTATTACTACTACTACTACTGCTGAAAGAATGAGTTCAATGGGAATAAAAAGTCCTAAGTCGAAATCAAGGTCAATGGTTCGATATCAGTTGGACTCTTTGATTATCATATTGTCTATGGACTTGGAAGATATACAAGTCATGGGAATAAAAGAAAGAGGGAATAGAAAAATTGGATGTAGAAGATTATTGCATAATTGAAACGAAACGAAACAAATACTTTGTTTTGTGATAAAAATACGGCAAAAGTAATCAACAACCATATCATTTTCTTTTTATGTAACTAACACTATTAGAACGAGTGACTTTGTAATCAGATTGATTGGGGGTTGAGACTCGAGTTCATTAAAAAAGTTAGGTTGGCTTTGATAGCCAACTACCAAATTAGTTACCACCTGGCATTTTCTATGCCCACTTCATTCCCTATATATACACGTACACTCTCAACACTGAAAAATATATCACCAATATATATAAAATTAAAATAATTAATCAAAGGTGTTCATTGTTTTCATGCTTCTTCATCTTTGAGAGGATGACGAACTTAGAATGCAATGTCCGAGACAAGCCGAGGATGGCGAGGTATGATACTATACATAACGCTCTTTTAATCTGAATTAAAATTTTAAGAATGATTTACGAGAAATACTTCTATGATTTCATGTATAATATTGGTGGCTTTTTGTATGCAGGATCAAAGGAAATCGTGAAAGCAAATAAATTTAAAAAATGGAACACTCATTTGAGCAAGATTTTTAAGGCTAATAGTACGATGAAGGTCCTAAGGTTGTTAGTTATATAGCTACCTCGACCTCGAACCTTCATCATACTAATTAAGATTAATTAGTTGTAATATAGAATATAGTTATCCACTTAATACGCGATACAGCGTACCACAATGATCTTTGTAATGATAATATTCATTACTTTTTTTTTTTGTATTCGATCTCGTTTTTCATTGAGGAGACATAGTCGTCGGTGTAAGATTTCATTTGATCAGATCGTTAATCAAACTTAGGTCTTCATATTCATCAAATTTCTGTTTAACATGTGTTCACTTGCAATAATGGGGCCATATATATTTCTAGTCAGTTTAATGTACTTTCCCAAGAAGATGGAACATCGAAGGACACGCGTTATGGGATCACATAGAGGGACGTATTATCTTAAGGCACATAATGCTAGTATTGTAATAGTTACGATTTAATTTTATTATTGCCAAGATTACGTAACCATCCAAAAACAAGAATCAGCACTCAGGCTATTAAAATATTAATTTTTTTCGTCTCCAGTAACAGATAAATTAGTAGTAATTCATCGCTTAGGAATACGTTACCTCTAACAGAACCTTACTGCCTCCTTTGTAGCAAAACCCTAGAGTTCTGGAAATAATATATCAATTAATGATTGAAGATATAATGGTCTCTGATCGATCCGTACTTGATTGATTCTCTCAAGTCTCGAAATACGTTCACTACAATTTTCATAATACTATGCTATCAATATATTATACAACATGTAGTACAAAGGTCATAACGTTCCTATCTCTCAATATAATATATCCATCTCAACCACAGCTGCCCACCAAAACCCTCCAATTTCAAACCCATTAATGGCGGAGGATTACACCATGGATGATCTCTATCAGCCCCCAAAGGCAAAGCCATCCTCCAATTAGCATCCGAGGCTCTGCAAGGGTTAAGGCAGAAGAGGAAATTTCTGGGCCAAAAAAACCTCAGATTTTGTCCTAACTTCTCCTCCAAAGAAGGGCTGCAATAGTATGAGCCCTTTGATAGCCAACGAAGAATCGAAGATGAAAACCTAACCCATCGTAAGCCAACGTTCTAAGTTATCGAGCCATTGTGGCCCATTATTGGCCTCGGCCAACCATTTTAGGGTTTTCTCACCATCTTCGTAGAGGGTATTGGGAGGCGATTTTCGAAGGCTAATCTGTAATTTACCGAGAGTATGGCGTAGTTTGCTTTATAGGCGAGTTTTGATAGGAAGTCATGGTAACAAATCCATGAGGGTGAGCCAAGGCAAAAGCCACCTCCATGGAAGTTACTATTGGGGGCATTTTTTTTAGTATCTGTACGGCGAAAGAGTGCTTATAGTTGGAATGTACGTGCGAGCCCAAATGTTGGCGTATTTGTCGATAATTGTGTCTCGATGAGTTAGCCTTAGCTCGGGAGGCAATGAGAAGTCGACACGTGGCACGATTTTGTGGCCGTTCGATCATTCTGTTTTTGTAGACTGTGATAAGATTTTCTATCCTTTCGATTACTTCTTGGCTGATGGGATTGTTCTTGGGATTTTTGTTTAGGGAAGGTAATGAATGAATAAAGATAGGTCAGAAGGGGTGAAATGGGGAAATGGGCAATTTGGAAAGTGCCATGCGTCTTCGCGTGTAGAGGGGATGGCCGTGGGAAATATTCCACTCTTTTCTTTGCAAACTTTTGAATAATGTAAGAATAAAGGTTTTTCTTCCATTATGAAAGAATGCGCATATAATGTGTTTGGTAGACACTATTTTTTTTTTTTTTTAGACTCTTAATAGAATGGAAAATAAAAAAGGGAGCGAATGGCTACAAAGTTTGAGGAAGTTCGTGACGAGGATGGCTTAAAAAAGGTCAAAGGTGGGCATGATCATGAAACCATGGATGGAGTAAGTGCATGCCTTGTATTTAGTAATAGACATTTTATTTCAATATGTATGCTACATGCATCATTATTGTTTACTGTTGATATTTATTAGATGCATTATTGAAATTGGCGGAACATAAACAAAGCTTTATTGTGGCTGTTTGGTCAAAGAACAAAAGCCGAACTTGAGAGGTTGCCCCCCACCTGCAATGCAACACATAGACACATTATATATATATATATATATATATGTGTGTGTGTGTGTGTGTGTAACCTTGTAAGAGCTATACTACCATTGTAATAATACGTAAACATTAATGAGACGAGGCAATTAGCAAGCTTATTATATTTTCTTTCTTTACTTGCGAATTCATGGACAGCCTTTTGATGTGCGCTTCGTCATTCCACTGAGTGAGATCCTCAAGGACTAGACACTCAATACCGACAATTTTTTCTATTTTGGGATATCGACATAAATAAAAGAAAAGAAAATGGAATAAAAAGGGAATAAATTTGGTGTAGATAACGAATGAATTGAGAATAAAATCTTCCAGCAAGTACACGAGTGAGGGATTTTCGCTATATTCCATCAATTGAATATGACCATACAATATTCTACAAGAAAAAGCATGGAATATTTCCAAGCTTTTTTGTATATTCGAACTCAGATTTTCTTTAAATCTGTATAAATAATTAACGAAGCGTAATTGAGTAGTGAGGACAGTGTGAGATAAACGGGCGAGGCGCCATTATTAATGAGATTCAACAACCAATTTAAAATTGTGAAAGGGACGTACTTCAGTGTGTATCTTGTTATATTCCATTCGAGGGAGCAAGTAATCACCTAAGAGTCTAAACGAAAAAGAAAAGAATTGTCTAATTATCAATAATGAGAATAATATGAATAATATATATTTGTGTGTGTGTCTGTGTGATAGTGTTTCCTGAAAAACCATAAATATATGTATTCGAAAGACTTATGGATATATTTTATGTTCTTTTAATATATTCATATTTATAGTATAGATTTATGTGTCAAGAACAAGTCTGCCTAACAGTACTTATGTTCCCATGAAATTAAATGGACACTGCAGCATGTGCTGCTGTTTCAATATTGATATTAATTTATACGTTGACGTTGACATGTCTTTCGATACCAATATTTTCAGTTTCGTGCATTCTTATATATATGTGTGTTTATTTCGTACATGCAATGCAATTCATTTGGAAGATGCTACGTACTCGTATCGACCACATTGAATACTGTAAGTATAAGTATGGCATTAAATTTCACTCATACATATATTACTACTATTATTATTTTCTTACATGTTTTCTTCATTTAAAGTTGGATATAGACTGACCTGGGGCATACGTCCTTTAAACTTTGACAGTATGGACCATCAAAAGATAGATTGTCTTTCTCTCACCTTTATTTTTTTGGATGATAAATAGCTAAAAATAAAAACTTTCAATGAAAATTTAAAAAACACACTTCGGCTTAGGTTTCTAATAACTAGGGCTAAGTATTATGCTGTTCTACGACACATTATTTGGGTTGGGTCGGTTATCGTTGGATAGACTGTTGAATTGGATATTTTGGACCCGAATTAAATCTATATATCGACAACATACAGAAAAGAAGCTGCAATAGTAAAAAAAATAAACTATGTTGAATGACTGCTCCAACTAAAGCTTAAGCTTGTATTGTAGGGATCTTATCATATTTTATTTGTATATATTATATTTACAACACACCCCTCACAGTCATGGTTAGCCTAATTTCTTTCTATTTATCATTAGACTAGTACTTTTTCATACAGCGATTAATATAATTATATTTTACGGTACTCTTAATAGATGAAATATAATGTTTAACTATATAAAAGAAAAATAATGCTTAGGGATGTAATTATAATAAATAAAAAATGTACAAGTGATATAAAAACTTAAAGTAATTAAATAAAACCAAATTGTAGATAAATGAGAGAGTAAAGTGACAGTTATAATAGCCACCCCACAACTTTATGTTATAGATGTATAAATGACCAAAATATTGAAAACCATATTACACTAACATTACACGCAATCTGCTTTTAATTAAGGGGCATTTACTTTTCAGACCCCATTTAAGTTTCAATTAGAGTTCAGGCTCATGTCAGAAAATTCATATAGGGACCCAGGTTCCCGAATACCACTTCATGAGTCTGTGAGTAACACATCATGGATCTGTGGTAACACTCATGTGTCTGTGGTAACACTAACACATGGGTCATTTTCTCTAAACGAAACTTAAATGAGTCCTTATCTATAAATAAAACTTACACAGGTCCTTTACCTCAAAATATGAATTGGAGCATGGCTCTTAATTTGCACTTTAATTTACCATGGCCCAAAAAGAAAGTCCAAACCCATATTCCCATTTAAGTAAGATCTGCTACATATCTTTAAATCACATCCGTATTAAATAATTAAATTACGTAGGTAGATTGGTTTTAATAAATGGGAAATTTATTATAAGTCCCCTTTGAGTTTTAAAACTCCTCTTACCCATTATTTTTTTCTGGTTATATTTTTGATTTGGGAATTTTTTCCTGTTCAGTACCTAAAATAGTCTTTTCAGCGTTGAAAAGAAGAAAATATCCATATCTCACACATTCAAAAGAAGCCGAACCATTGTTCTCGTTATAAACTATACTAACAAAACTCAATATTATACCAATAAAATTGAAATTATACCATAAATTATAGAAATTATACCAACTGCTATCGTTATTATACCAGTTAATACTGCTATTATAATTTTATTATGCAAAATTGGACATTACACCAACTGATTTTGATTTTATACCAGAAGAAACTATAGAAATTATGCCATCTGTTTCCGTAATTATTTGGATAACTATTATTCTAATTTTGATACAAAAAAACTGGATATTATACCAACTAATTTTGTTATTATACCATAATGTAGAAATTGTACCATCTGTTTTGGTTGTTACACCAACAAAATAAGTTATTCAAATTTTATACCACAAAAGTGGACATTATACCAATTGATTTGCTATTATAGCAACTGTATCACTAATAATACAAACAAACTAATTTAATTAAAATTTTAAATAAATAAAACCTGACATTATATTAATTGTTGTCGCGATTATACTAGAATTGCAGCTTATACCAACTATTTCGTTATTATACCAATTGTGCTATAGAGTTCAGTGTTGGAATAATAGCACTAACAGTTGGTATAATTACAACAACAGTTGGTATAAAGTCCTTTATTTATATAAAATTATAATTACGTTGGTGGTATAATCAGCGACAACAATTGATATAATAATAAAAAAGTTGGTATAATATCCAGTTTTCATTTGGAAATGGTACTTTGGTCAATTCACTGTTTTTTATGGAGTAAACACACAATTTCTGGCGGATGAAAGAAATGTTTTAAGGGTTACATATCATGAATTTTGAAACCTGAATGAACATAAAGGGAATTTATTAAAAAGTAAGAAGCTGGAAAAGATCCCCAAGATCTGTAAAGTTACGTGTCCGAATATCCTTGGCTTAATCAAAGTCCAATAAATCGTACATTTTGTCCCTATCTACCAAAATTAATAATAACACTGGAAAATCAATTAGGTCCTCGAATTAGGTGGCCAGATTCATTGGTTTGTTTTGTTTACGTTACATAGTACGAATTAAAAGGTGAATTATATTTTAATGGATATAATATGACACATCTAAATCACACCGATGAGCTTGGAACCACTTAGCATGTCGAGGACGACTACTGAATTGAATTATATTTTACTTCAAAAAACTAATATGCAAGATATCCACAGCATATTATTTGATCCTTGGTACGTAGAAAATTAAAACAAATGTATGCCTTCGATGTTTGGTCAAAACTTAATAAATACTTCTTGTAACTAAGGTTTTATCCAACGTATATACCAAGTGCTCAAATCATGACATCTTGGGGTAAATATCATGAATTCAAATACACATGAACTCCTTGACTATTATAATATGCGTGAACTTGGGACAATACGTATAGGCTACGTAGATTATAGTTTGGTTTGTTCCAACGTTGAAACTGAGATTTGTTTAAGACTAAACTTAACGAGGACTATATCGATCATCAAACTTAAAAAAGGCTTTGGGTTAACTTTGATAGATAATTAACCCCACTTGAACTGAAGGGGCAGTTCTATACCACAATCATATCGTTGTGACATGTTTTATTTTGTCTATCGAGTCAGACCATTATTTTGCGATTCAACGAATTCCTCGTGCGATTTGTGAATTAAAAAGAATTTTAGTATCTATCTTTATGATCAAATACTTGCAATTATGGGAACGACTATGTGTCTGTGTGTGTCATTAGAACAAAGCAAGATTCTCGTGGGAAGGAATAGGGTTTGTCTAATTTCTTACCTAATTACAAGATAATACTTTTTATTGACGGCCTTAAAAGATAATGTTAACAAAAGAGAGGATATGCTTTGACCAATGGAATCACTAACATAGGAGATAATAGTTTATGTATTTGATATGTTGCCACCCCAATTCCATCATCGTCTCTTCTCTACATAGTGGACCACTACATGTTTATGCCCAAGAATATCCTTACACATGGGACAAAAAGAAAAAGGTAACTAAGGAGAAAAAAAAAACACATTGAAACTCGACTGATAATTGCCCGAGTTTGTCCTATCTCCTCGTATATATCAAATATTCTAGCTAATAGTGCACCATCATCATTCGTTTAGGTCAATCTAATTATTATATTTCACTATACTCGTTCTTTGTGTCCCGTAGTTTGATAAATCTTTTGTATAACTTCACATCGACTATTGCGAACAAATATAGCCATTGAACGCCATAGTCGAATGCATGTAAATAATTAACGCTTTTATAGAAACCCAATAAGCACCAAGTGTGCAAGAAAAGTACAAACTTACAGAATCACTATAAAGATAGTATATGTTTGTTCAGTATACATATATATTCGTCTACAGAAAGTCTTTCTGATATATAATAGTAACAATAATAATAACAATAAGAAGAAAAAGAGAGAAAATCGTCAGCACTTAGTTGTCGTATGATGCTTCGAAGGGGAAGCAAACGTAGAGCGATGATCATTATTACCACTGCAACCTCTGTTATTATTGTGACGACGATGATCACTTCTTTGATTATTAGAAGGTATAAAATTAGTTGTTTCTTGAAAAGGTTGAGCCAACGAAGCCACTGGGGTTATGCAAATTCCATCTTCAGAAGATTCTTCGGTGGTTTTATTACGCACAATGGAATATTCCGGCGGCATAAATATTCCTCCCACCACCACAAATTGAGGCGTTTGTGCGGTGGCGCCGCCACTGTTGCTAAGTCTCGGCCTTCGATTATTGTGCAGACGATATTTCTGTAACATTTGCATGAAAGTCATCATCAAGTTAAATAATTATCATGCATGATAATATTTATAGTGTGTATGTATAAATCAAGAAAATATAATAAAATACTATAAAAAAGAGATGATGGCGAACAAAACAGAACGGTGCACTGATATTTGGAATTGGGTCTCAAAGCTCAATTGATAGTTTTTATGAGGGTACGTGAGATGTAAGAATTTATTACATGGCTTGGGGAATGTGTATGTCAAAACCTATAATACAAGAATGAAAACTAAACCATAGAAGTGGTCGATCAAGGGAAGGAAAAGCGGGAAACTACTAGTAAATCTTAAGTAAATGAACACATGAATGAATGATAGGATAGGAGATCAATAATTTCCTTGACAACTAACATGAGGGCCCTATAAATTGTGTAACAAAACGAGGAATATGTCTTATTGCATATGAATCATCATCTATAGAAAAAAAAAAATTAAACGGAAAAATAAAATACACAAACCTGCAGATGACTCTTAACCTCATCATTAGTAAGCCCATCCACCTTCATTAACTCCCTAATCTGCTTAGGTGTAGCAACTGCATATGCCATACTCAACACATTTTAATTAATCATATAGAGGAAACTAATGTTATTAAATCGGAAACAATTAGTACATTAATTTCAATTTGTACATGGATACGAAACATACCATGAGAACCACCAAGCTGTTTTAGGGCTTGGACGAATCTCTTATGCAACTGGGGCGACCAACACCTTCTTGATTTTCTTTGAGATTTCCCTTCTTTTTCTTCCTTTTTCCTTTTATTACTACATTTCTCTTTCACACCTGAACTTGTAGAACTTGTTGATGCAGGCGGATTCAGCGTATTTTTGGGATCAATAGTCATCTCTTTGTTCTTAAGTTCTTCCTTATTATTGGGTACATTGAAATTCTGTGGGGCGCCCTATAAATCAAATGGAAAATAAATAAATATAAAGATCAGATCATCAGATCTTTAACATATTTATCAAAATCCCAAATCGTTTCATGTATACCTCTTCAAGGGGAGCTTGATCTGGGGTTTGGTTCCAAAGCTGAACAGATCTAAGCCAATCTGATTTATTGGGATTGTAATTATCATCAACATCATCATCGTCATCCTTGTCCAAAGGGCTGCTACAACCTTCATCTCTATTTAAGTTGATGCAATGATTTCGTTCCTCGACGTTCGAATCTGAAGAAGCTTTCTTTGTAGTGATAAACTCCTCAAGAATGGGCACGGTAGATGTTTGCTCCGAGGTTGTAGTCCCAGGTAACTGTTTCTTGCATGCCTGAATAGCTACATACGGAAAATCAGATAAAGAATCATAAAAAAAAAAAGGAAAAATAAAAAGCCCATAAAGATCTATACCAATCTGTATGTAATAAATTCGAGTAAAATGAATATCATGTAACAAGCTTACCTTGCGTAACGAGCTCAAGACAAAGAGGAAGTTCACGTTGAAAAACCTCAATCTTCTTACGCTCCTCTTCCAAGGCGTAGACATAATCATGGTATCTATGCATTTTCTCAGACATATATCTAAGAAACACCTTCATCATAAGTTCTTCGAATGGATCGAATATCGACTTCCTTCGACCTTCTCTTTTGGGACCAGAAAGATCTATAAAAGCTTATTAAAGGGACCTCAACTCTTAATCATGACAAGCAGTATATACATACATATATACATATATATGAATATATATCACATTTCCTATTTCACGCTCTAAAGATAAAATCAAGGAATCGACTAGGGATATACCAAGGAGGCGAATCTAGCCAGTGCGTGGGACAAACGCGCGGGTAGACAGGGGACAATTGGCTTTTCATCGTCTCCAAGGGACGCTTTACAATTAAACAACTCGTTCATTGATTTGCAAAGGGATTCTGAATTTTTTTTTTCTAATTACTTTATTGTAAGATGTTACATGGAAGACTTATTTTTATTTTACTTATTTATTGTTTGTTGGTCCGACATTGAAGTAGTATGGTTCGAGCGAGAGTCCACGGTACGTGCATAAGGACATCCTATGTATGCATTGAAATGTATTAGTGATAAGAAAGGTGTCTAAGTTCACTCTAAACTATTTTAGTACAAGTTCTCTAATTGTTTGTATCGTGTTATCCGATGATTGTCCACTTGAAAATTTATATATTATCGACAACGATCATGAGTCCAGCTTGGCCTGCATAGAGAGAGCCTAGTTTGCATCATTAGGATAAGTTGAACAAATTCTAAATGTTATTTGGTTAAGTTGTGATAATTTTTCTATGTAGATTTAGGGTTTTAATTCATTTTTCTTCATGTTTGGTACTACATTATCTGTGTACATTCAATTAACCTGTATTATTCCATTAATAGCCAATTAGTTTTATTTGAAATCCTCAGTCAGTAGTACCATTTTGCAACGGTAGCCAAACTGTATGTTTAGTTTCTCAGTTTTCTTGGGAAATTTTGACTTTGGATTTCTTTATCTCTTTTTTTTTACTTAATTGGAAACATTGTTTTAGTTGAATTTGACCCATGTGAAAAATGCCTATTTCTTTTTTTTTATTACTTAATATTCAATGTTATTATTTTTTATCAGGAAAATAACATTATGTGCCTAAATAAGTTGGATAATGTATCAAAATATTTGGCGTACCCTAGTAATCTTCAATTCCATATATCTGTTCTATCTATATATTATATTAAGAGTGAGGGGTTGGGATAACCCGTCAAATGGTGTGTCAAAGTCACTTAAGCTAAAAAAATTAAAAAATTAGAAAAATCACTAACCACTTTTTATTTTATTTTTAGTTTATTACTGTTTTTAATTAATTAAACTGTTATACCTTTAAATATTATAAATCAATTTTTCCTTTTTATATATTTATAAACATACAAACTCTATGAATTCTACTAAATGTGTCAAACTAAAATACATTTAATAAGATATATTAATATATATGTAACACACGCATTTGAGTCTACATAAATTACTAGTATTACATATGCATGTGTAAAAAATTGGTCAAGAATATGTTTTAAATCTGGCATCGAACTTAAAATACATTTATTAGGCTTGGGCCCTCATTATACACCTCCTTCACCTCTGAATATTCTTAGTGGGCTATACATAAATCTCATTTAGGAATTATGGATAGGTTAAGAAGGGAAGAATTAGGCATTTGTTGTCTGTATCTTTCCCTGTAACTGTAACTGTGTAGTTTAAAATTACACATTTACAACTTCCTGGAAATTTAATTTAATCTGTTTGTTGGAAGATTTGAAACACATTTCCCGAAATCCTTCTGATGCAACGTTGCTACAGCTATCCTTCTTGTCCATCATCAGCAGATGAACAGTAAAGGATAAATATAATAATAAATATATTACTACATCTTATCAATATAATGACATCTTCCCAAAAGTTCAGACAAATTGAGATCTCGACATCATATAAGATGACATTAAAATGGACATTGTTTGTCTAGAGCTTTGGTTCTGTTCATGTCGACCAGACTTTAATGGGTAAGTAAGAATTGCTGGTCAATGGGAATTTTCCTCGAAGAAGTAAATATGAGGAATTATTATATGGTATATTGATTCAAAAGCTTCGTAACTACATATTTGATTTTGAATTATTCGATGTTATTTCTAAGTCAAAGTCATGCATTACCAAGAGAGTCTTGTATTAACTAGGGTAATGAAAAGGCTTAATTAACGATTAATATGGTGGGCTTTAAGTTTTTTATATTGTGTCCGAGGATCCCAATATCATGGATGTAAGTATTATCTTCTTTTTTCGATTTAAAAGGTGGCTTTACCGTATGCAAAGCGTCTTTCTATGCCTCTTTATATGATAAATATATTAAGAATATGATCCAAACATTAATTGAACTTTTTAAAATGTTTTCGTTCTAATGAAACTATT
The DNA here is from genome assembly GCA_027422505.1 of Craterostigma plantagineum. Lineage (NCBI taxonomy): Eukaryota > Viridiplantae > Streptophyta > Magnoliopsida > Lamiales > Linderniaceae > Craterostigma > Craterostigma plantagineum. The sequence continues at coordinate 27,930 of JAPQWV010004350.1, forward strand.
TCATGTTCCAATTAATGGTACGATATCTTCACATGAAGGTCATGAAGGATTCCACTTTTGAATAGCTTGATTTTCAATAATAGTAAATCACTTCTTAATTGAACCAAATAAAAAAGTGGACTACGAATGAGCAAACATAAAAAGGAAAAAATGACGATCTTATGAATGCTGTACAGTGTTAAGATCTTCCCACTTTTAGTTTTAAAGAACATCTCAATCAATGATCTCCTTTAATAACAAAATTGAAAAACAAATACCTTGTCACATGCATCCCTACCATATATATATAAATTAAAAAATAACCTGCCATGAGAGCGAGACTAATAAATAAACAAATAGCAGGATAAATGGAGCAAATCAGACAAGAAAAAAAAAAAGAAATCGAAATCGAAAATTGCCTAAAAGAGGATAAGTTTTGGGAAGATGAGCGTTTTGTGATTTGTGAGACAAAACCAAAACTATGAGCTTTTTAGTACATTGTTCTATGCATTTTTTCTCCCCACACTTCTACTTGTTTGCCTATCCCTTGTCTCCCCAACCTCTAAACAGGCCAAAACACACAACTACACGTGCACACACACATACAGAAAGAACACAAAAGGTCTTAAATATTATTTTGTTTTAAAACTGTAATTAATACAATGATGACGAGTTTTTACCACATATAAATCATTTGCAGCCAACTAATTTTGCCAATCAAGCTTTTGCTATTCGCATAGGCTAATACTATACTTTCAAGATTTTTCCTTGCACAAAGTTCCCACCTCCGTAAAAGCCTACTTATCTCTTGTCTCCCTAGCTAAGCTATTCCTTCAAAAAACCTTTGTCTTCCCTACGAAAAACCTAAAAAATTCTATTGCCCACCATGCAAAACCATTCCTTTACATGCATATCTTCAAGTAATGAAACTTTCCACACTAATAATAACTTGGAAGCCGATGAAGAAGAAAACGATGATAACGACTGCTCTACTCTTCTATCACTATGCCCTCCCGGCCAAGCTCAAAGCCATCGTACTTACAACAACAAGAATCAAAAGGTAGAAAACCCTAGAAATGAAAGCAACAGTGAGGTCACCGTTGCCTTACACATAGGCCCACCGAGGTTATTATTACCGTCGTCTTCTTCATCTTCAGCTTTGGGTAATGAAAACCCTAATTTCAGCGATGGAATTTTGGGCGGTGGACTCTCTGCAGCAGCGCATCATCAGCAACAAGGACAGTATTGGATTCCTACGCCATCTCAAATCCTTGTCGGCCCTACGCAGTTCTCTTGTTCTGTTTGCCAAAAGACTTTCAACAGATACAACAATATGCAGGTTTCTCTTTATTAATTACTGTATAATATATGCAGCTGATCCTTTGTTCTTGTATGTTTCTGCTTCAGTTTTTAATCTTTTCAGTTTATTTTCAAGAACTGTTTCTATTTTTCATGGGTTCAAAAGCAACTAGGGTAAAAGAAAAGGACGAAACAACTTTTGTGTAACACTTCTCCTTAGTTACCACTCTAGTTATGAATACATATATTGTGCACTAACACTTTCTCTTAGTTATCGTTTGATTATATGTCTTTAATTCTTGGGCATCAGATGCATATGTGGGGGCATGGTTCAGAATACAGAAAAGGTCCAGAATCTCTAAAGGGCACAAAGCCAGCCTCTTCCATCCTTCGATTGCCGTGTTATTGCTGCGCAGAAGGTTGTAAGAACAACATAGACCATCCAAGATCTAAGCCACTCAAAGACTTTAGAACGCTTCAAACTCACTACAAGCGCAAGCATGGAAGCAAGCCCTTCGCCTGTAGGAAATGCAGCAAGCCCTTCGCCGTACGTGGAGATTGGAGAACGCACGAAAAGAACTGTGGAAAGCTTTGGTTTTGCTTATGTGGCTCGGATTTCAAGCACAAGCGATCTCTCAAGGACCATGTTAGGGCTTTCGGACAAGGCCATGCGCCTCACAATGAGAGCTTGTACTACAACGATCATCATCACCATCATCATCAGAGTCATCTTTATGATGATGATCACATGGATGTTGAGGAGCATGATGACGATGATGATGATGATCAGGAAAGTTAGTGTCTTTTTTATTTTACTCATTTTCTTTCATGTCAGATTTTTCGACTGGGATTTATTTTTTTGACTAAATGCCCCCCTTCTTTGGCTTTTACGACCTCCATTGTGTGTGTTTGTCTGTTAGCAGAAAGAAGATGAGGACATGAAACAGCATAGTGAAAAGACACACACAGTTCGAATCACAATTAAAATGTTTGAAGTGGCAGTTCCATTATTACTACATAGATCTTGGTTCATTTAATTAGCTAGTGTCCCATTCATCGCTTATTTATTATATTATTCAAATATGTATATGTGTGTGTGTATGTATGGATCAGTGAAGACAAGGCCACATAAATAGGAGATAGAGATAAAGATCTTAAGGTACATAGTTTTAGTCAAGTAGTAACTCAGTCCCACTGTGAACAAAAATATAAACTATGTTTTGAAGATTTACAGAAAAGTCAGACAGTTGCATAGTACAGTTTCTCAGAATCTACTGTTCATGTATTTAACTTGAGCTTTAGATTTTCTTTCACGAACACACACACATGGACATACAGAGGCAATTTTATGTTTTTGTTTCTCAAATATATTTATTACAACATATAACTTAAGGTGAGTCCTCGCTCAAACTGTGTCAGTGAGGGTTTATAGCAGTGGACCACTGGGAGTTTTTTTCTGTTTACGGGGTTTCACCCAAAGCGTTTTTACTTTTTTAACCTTTTTTCAGACAAAACAACAAACAGATGCACAACATGATATGTTTCAGAAGCAAAACTGCTGTGTGTTGTGTTACTCTTTTAACCTAATACATGACAACAAACACCATCACTTTTTTTTTTCTTGGCATGAGCTTTTCTTACATATGTGAACAGTGTCACCATCATATCGATCGAGGTCTTTTTTCCTTTACTTTTATTTGGTGTTTTTGTTTTCTGTCTTTTCAACTTATGGGGTCCATTGATTTTGGGCATATGCATGGACCTATCTTTTTTCTTTTTTCAACTTTTTATTTCCGTTTTGTTTGTGTGATCGATGTACTGAGCTTTTTCTAAGTATCACTCACATCAAGCAATTTTTGTTTTTCTTGTACTTGTTAGTCTCGGATTTCCT